>VZTJ01005788.1:604651-752044 GCA_013397795.1 Orthonyx spaldingii | reverse complement strand
GCAGCGCCTTCCAGGGCCGGCGGCTGGCCTGCGCCGCCGTGCTGCTGGCCGAGCTGCTGGAGCGGGTGGCCTTCTACGGCATCACCTCCAACCTGGTGCTGTTCCTCAACGGGCCGCCCTACGGCTGGGAGGGCGCCCAGGCCAGCCAGGCGCTGCTGCTCTTCATGGGCATCACCTACCTGGTGTCGCCGTTCGGGGGCTGGCTGGCGGACGCGCTGCTGGGCAAGTTCGGCACCATCCTGCTGAGCATGGCGCTCTACCTGCTGGGCATGCTGGCCTTCCCCGTCATCGCCGCGCCGCACACCCGCCAGGGCCTGTGCGGGGACATCCCGCTGTTCCCCGTGCAGAACTGCTCCTCGCCGGCCGCCAACGCCACCCCCGCGCCCTGCTCGCAGGCGGGAGCCACCCGCTACTGCGCCACCGCCACCTTCGTGGGACTGGTCCTCGTGGGGCTGGGCGTCGGCTCGGTCAAGGCCAACATCACCCCGTTCGGGGCGGACCAGGTCGAGTATGGCTGGGCAGCTGCCGGGGCGCTCGTGGGTGCCCCGGGGGTGGCAGAGGGGCTCGCCTCGGTGGGGTGGACAGAACTGACTGACTGATCTCTCTGTGGGTGTTCGGCCTTGGAGGGAATCAGATCGTCCGGCTCTGTTCCCTGTGTAATGGAAGGTGTTAAGCTGTGCCCTGTCTGGTATAATTTTGGTGCCTGTGGGGTGTCAAGTCCCTTCTGACCTTTGGTTTCCTGGTTACCCTGCCTTAGCTGTGGTACCTGACTTGGCTAAGCCATCACGATCTTGAGGACTTAGGTTGAATACTTCATGGCCATTAAGTGGACTGTTAATTATCCTCCCTTGTGAGTTTGTACCCAGTTAATTTGACCTCAGAACTCATCAGATGAAGTACAGGATACACATTTTAGCTTTGACAAGGATGACATGGGCCTTCTAAGGCAGTGTCAGAGGCCTTTACCGCCCTGTGACAAACGAAGGCTACAGGACAAACAGTTTTTATGCTTTAGGTGTTTGAGCACTGCATTGCTCTTGAGTGATACTTTTGTGCAGGCTAATGCTGCATCACGATGGGTGGAAGCTGCTCTCAGCGTGGCAAACATCACCTGGGCTGTTCCCATAAGGACACGTCCTGTCAAATGACCGGATCTGCTACAGTGCTCGCATTCATTGGGTCGTCACTGCAGAACCGAGTGGCTTCACAGAAAACATCTGAGAGGCAGCTGAGAGTTCAGTAGCAGCTGGAATGCTCTGTTCATGTACTTTTTTCACAGTCCCATGCTAAGGTGGTGTGCTGGCTGTGGATGTTGAAATGTAATTTCTGCTTTACACGTGGAGAATTTCAGGTGTTCAGGTACTCAGCAGCTTTTCTAACTACACTGAAAATCCAGTCACGTGTCCGTTCACTGGCTCACTGAGCTCTGGTTAGAGCAGGTACCAGACATGCCATGAATTCTTTGTAAGAGGGAGGATCTACCACAGTATCATTGCCAAACACACCTCTTGTTCTCTGTTGTGCAGTTTGCATTTGTCATTCTTCGGCATTTCATGCGTTCTGAATTCTGGAGTTGTGGGTGAAAGGCAGTATATAAATGTAAAACATTATTATAGCCCAGGATTGTGTGTCCCCAGTGCATTGGTTCTGTTTAAGCCAGCCTGAGCCCATCAAGTGAAATAGCTTTAATATGACTTTATCTTGTAAGGTGTTTTTCAAAACTGACTGCTTATCCCCAGAATGCTCTATGAAAGTTAAATACGAGAGATAAATAATGGCAGGAACAGAGCAAAAGAAGAGCCATTGCCAATGGAACTGTAGCTGTTGTAGCTGGATTTTGTAAAGGCTTTTCCCCCAGGATTTCAAGGCAAGCAGGTTTTGGCTGGGTTTGCTGATAATTCACAATGATTTATGTTGGGTGAAGCAAAAGAATCACTCCTTTCTGGTCCCTAATAATCAGTGGAGCTCTGCTGAGGACTGGATTTTCCCCCTTCTCTCTTTTTCTGGCTTATCTCTAGTTAAATATATAACAGCATGCCACTCACCTGGGTGTGCAGTTTGGGGCCCTCTCGGGTGCCTTCTCCCTGCACAGGAATGTAGAAAACTGCTGGGGAGATGTGTATATATATATTTATATCTGTGTATCTCTGAGAATAAAGCGGCTCCCAGAGCCACATTCTTGGGAGGCCAGAGCACAATGCAAACATGTTTTAGCTGATAAGATTTGTCCTCTTTCCCCTAAGTACCAAACAAAGGAAAGTATGAATTGTGTATAATGTACTTTAGTTGACACAATCACCTTTCTGAATGTTAATTACATTTCATTGCAGAGCTCTTATTACCATGTGAATTTTTCAGCTTTAATGTGTGTATAGAATTTGGGTGGAGAGCTCTAATACAATGAGGTTTTTTTTTTTTATTTAGGAGAATCACTCTGTGGAAAATCGGGAACTGAATTGCAATGCTTATTTTTCTCTGAGGTTGAAAGATGGGGTTTCTCACTCTCTGTTAAATGCATGCTTTTGGAGGTGCTGTTAAAGGGACTCAGTGGAGTTTGTACCGAGTAACTTCCGCCAGTCAGCTTAGCAAAAAAAGTTACTGCAAAGTTGGGACAGACCAGCTTTTCTCAGCTGTGTTTATAAATGAGCTATTTTTCTAGAAGTTGCAGACTGATCTGTCCTGGTGCTGTAAATCTGAGCTGATGGTTCTCAGAATAGTGTTTCTCATCATGTGATCCCATAACCTGGCACTTTCCAGTTCCCTTTTCAGGCGCGAGCGTTTTGCTGTCACTTCCTGTTCCATGGAGCAGTTTGTGACTTTCTGGAGTTAGGAAACAATAGCACTGTGTGTCATTATTGTGAAAGCTGGTGTAGCTTCCACACCGAAGGCAGGATAGCAGCAGGCTCCTAATCTAGTGTCAGCCATAATCATGGTTCTAATTAGAGCTGGGTCTGTTTCAGGGTGATGAGAGAGGCCGGGTTTCACCCACACTGTGCTTCCCCCTGAACTGCCTTCATAGCCAATAAATTTATCAGGCCACAGCTACCAGAGATCTTCTAGCTCTGCTAAAACTGTTGGTTTACAATTGCTACTGGAAATTGCTGCTGTAAAGATGGCTTTAGAGTGGTTTTCAGCCTTTATTTATTTGTAGAGCTTAGACTTTCCAGCCTCTGGATAAGGATGGGGAACCACGTATAAAGATTTGAAGGTCCCTAACTGCAACTTATTTTGTTGTTGCTGCTCTTGAACTTCTTTAGAGCCTGTGGACCTCTGAGGCTCTGTGGAGAACAGTTTGAAACAAGTTGTGGCATTCACAAGGCCAGTAATAATAGATGGGAGAAGAAGCAGACTTTATACGGGGACTTGCTGAATTTTAGTATAAAAGCCTGAAATTATGTAGCTGCTGAGTAATACTGTGTGGCTCAGCTACCCAGCTCTGTCAGAAGATCTCAAGGAATAACTGATGTCTGCAGTGATGGATTAGAGAGTCAGGATTCTGTGAATCTGACTGCACAGAACTCTTGTCATTGTGCCTTCTTTTGCAGGCTAAAGATAAGATTCTGTGTCTCCATCCTTGCTCTGTTGTGTGGTTGCTCACAGAGTTGACTGCGATGAGGTTGGGGGTGTTTGTTACATTTGTCACTTGTGGCTGTCAGTTGATTTCAGGAACAAATGAAAACTGCTACTCTCAGGAACTTTTGAGTGATCTTTTTCCATTCATGCAGCCAAATGGAAGGTCCCAGATTTGGATGGGTCATGATGTGAAGAGGGAGAGACAAATACTGGAACTCTGAAACGTTGGGGTTTAGGGGATACTTGAGATCATTAGCAGGTGGTGACAGAAATGAGATGTGCCAGTGGAATGGTGGGCACCAGACCGACACGAGCTGCAGCAAAAAGAGCAAATCTTGTGGATAACCAATCCTTTGAAACTGGCCTTGTCTGTGGGAGACAGAACATTACCTTGTGACAAAGCAAAGCATCCAAACACAGGAACTGTGGGGTAGCAACGATGTTTGTTTAGAATCCTGACTCTTCACGTAAAAATCAAAAGAATCTAATAGAATCTTGGTATTTGAGCTGTATCATATTGTTGTTTTCAAGCTGTACAAACTGCTTTGGCTGGCACTTGGATCGTCTCCTGAGAAAGATGTTGATCTTGAAAATCCAGAGGAGGGATAATTGAGCAAGTGATTGTTCTAAGTGAGAACGAGGTGTGAGTGTGAAGCTCAGGACAGCTGTGCTGTGGAAGCTGCTGCCAGACACACATTTGTGAGGCATTTGCGTCAGGGGTTGTAAATAACGGTCCAGTTACTCTTCCTCCTATTCTCGGTTTTAGTTGTGCTTAAAATTCAGTTCTGATTGCAAGGTGGGAACCTGGTCTCCTGCCTGAGTTGAGAGGTTGCAGGTTGCAGTGCAGTTCCACAGCCGTGTGTCCTCTGCTCAGAGTGGCCGCTCTGTGCTTGTGCCATGGAGGTGCATCCTTTTCCTGCTGCCCTTGTTGGTGGGATTTTAGGAATATAATAAAGCTGGTGGTGCTGGCAGCACAAGGAGAGTGAGGAGAGTGTTGCTATGCTTGAGCACAGATGAAATTGAGCAGAGGGAGTGATAGATTTTTCTTTCTGCTTGGGTGATTGAAAATAATGCAAGCATAAGGGGGAAAGGAGAGCTCCTGCAGTTATGTGGGGAAAACTTGTGCTTGATAAAAGTAAAATAATAAAATTCCGACATGGTTTTCTTCTTCTTAGTTCCTTATTAAGATGTAGTGTTTACTTATGAAGATGTTTTGTGCTGTCACACAGCTCAGGTAGCAGCCAGGAGGGGAAGCTTTTTAGTGATCTGCTGTAAATGTAATGTTGCTGATATTTTGGGCAGCCAATGAGATGTTTGAAAAGAACTACAGAATTGTCTTAGAACTCTACCGTGTTTTCTGGTTTTGACAAGACATCTTCATAGTTCTTTGTCTTTGAGAAGATACTCCACCAGGCAGTTCAGTGTGATTTTTATTCAGTTATTAATGTTTGTCAGTTAAATGCCGTCGTGGCATTTCAGATGTGGCTGGAATGTGATTTTTAGTGTTTGATAAAGAAGGAGAAAATGGATTCCTTGCACTGTCTGTGGCGTATCTGTCTTTTGAGCACTGCCTTCCTTTTGGCCACTCTGGTTCACAAAGGACACTGGAGATGGTGAAGGAAGTTTCCGGGAAGGGCCACAGACGTGGTCAGTCGTTCCCAGGTGAGGAATCACGAATCAGTGCAAATATCCCAGCGCTGAAAAGGCAACAGAAAAGAAGATGTGCCAGTGGTTTGTGCAGACAGTGGTCAGGGGAGAGAGGCAGGAATGGGATGGAGCTCAGCTGTCTCTGTTTGCCCTAGAACAGGGAACAGGAGCGAGGCTGGGCCAGGGCAGGGTGGAGGCAGGCAGGTGTGGGTAGTGCTTCCCCTGTGTCATTACCTGGGGAGCTCTTTGCCACGGGACACTGTGGGCTCAGAGCTGACCTGGGGTCAGAGGCAGGTTACACCCGTTTGTGGAGAGCAGAGGAGAGCTCTGCATTGATTAAGCAGAGAGAAGCCGTGCTTGGCTCAGGAAGTTTCTCAGGAGCTGGTGGCTGGAGGCGGGGATAATGCCTGGTAGAAGCCTCATGCTGTGCTTCCCTGTTCTCACCTGCATCAAAGTTTGCTTTCTTCTTCCAGCTTTCCTTTGTGGAGATGTCAGCAAGGTCATGTGTAAGAGGGAGGATGAGAAGTCATCTTCCTTGCAGAAATAAGAGAACTGAGACTTTGTGATTGTTGAAGAAGTGGAAACTTCATCAAACAGATTGCCAGCACTTTGCACAAGTTGGAGCACTGTGTTCCGTGTAATTGTTTGCTGATGTCCTGCTGCTCCTTGGGCTTTGGAGGGAATTCCTAGATTGATACACTGCTGCAGCTGATGACTGCTAGAATTAGGAAATGAGTACCAAGTTGAAGCTGGAGAGGAAGAATTTCTTGGGTTTAGTCTGCAGGATCACATTTGACATTCTAACAGCTGTTCCTGAATGCCCAGCAATGCAATTAACTATGCACAGCAATAGATCCCTTAATATTTCCTTTATTGGGCCTGGCTAAATGATGCAGAGGGGTTTGTGCACCACTGGGAGACCTGAAGCTGTTAATCAGAACTGACAGCGTTAAAAACTCCTTTCCAGACACAGCTTGCTTTTCGTAGTGCAAACTAAACATGGATCTTGTGAAGATCTGGCGAATGAGGAGGGGAAATTTGCAATTTCAAATGAAAAATAACTGACTCAGCAAGGCTGGAGCATGGCACTGGCTTGCTAGTCACTGTTAATGGCCTTTCAGTCATCAGCCACTGACAAATACAGCATTATGGATCCTTCTACGGGCTACTTGATCTTTTTAATGTATTTCAAATTTTAATTTGCATAATTTCTCTTACTTCACCTCTTACGAGTGATGCTGGGTTCCTGGGACTTAAATACAAAACGCGGGCTAACTTACAGTAGGCAATAATAAAGAGGGATGGTGAAAACTGTACAGGATAGTTCTATAAACCAGGGATGTCTTTACTTTCACTGGAGAGACACTGAGAGCTTCAAGCAGAAAAATAACACCTATGAACAGCACTGACTAAGAGGGATAAATATTTACTGGGGCCTTGTGATCCTCAGGCAACCCAAATTTAATTAATTTTTTTTAAAAGGTCAGAATGACAAGTTCTCAGTTTGTGTTCTGATGAGAGGCATTAGGACTGTGTTAAAACGTAAATTTGTTGTTTAATTACCAAGTATTCATTTGAGGCTTAGAAAATGGAATAGTGTTAACTGTTATGTGTATACAGTTAGGAGCAATTGTGGCAATACATGGAGTTTTAGGTAGCTTAACTTTTTGTTACTAAAAAGTAGTTACTGAAAGTCCTGTGGACTATAGGATGTTAAATGTGAGTGGGAAATGACCCAGTGAGAGTCAGTGCAGTAGCAATAATAATGGCCTCTCTGGGGAAGCTGTGTCTCAGGAGTGTGTGGCTTTTTCATCCCTTGCTCAGCTTCCAGAAGGTTACTCACATAATGGTGCAGCTCACTGAGGTGTCATTTCATCAAATACCATGTGAAGCCCAAAACACTTAAATCATTCCAGTGTCACTCTGAATGAAACCTGAACTCTTCAGTGCATTGTTTGAATTCTGATTCAAAGATTCTAATTCTGTTTAGCCTTATTTTCTTCAGAAACTGAATGGCTTGCTTTTAATCTTTTCCAGGTCAAAGACCGGGGTCCAGAAGCCACGAGAAGATTTTTTAATTGGTTTTATTGGAGCATTAATTTGGGAGCTATCCTCTCCCTGGGAGGCATTGCATACATCCAGCAGAACGTGAGCTTTGTGATCGGCTACAGCATCCCAACAGTGTGCATTGGGATTTCCTTCATGGTTTTCTTGTGTGGGCAGAGCTTCTTCATCACCAAACCTCCTGATGGTAGTGCCTTCACAGACATGTTCAAAATTCTCACATATTCCTGCTGCTCCAAGAAGACCCACGGGGAACATTCAGCAAGCAGGTTTGTGATGAGCTCTTGGGTATGGCCTCAGTTCAGAGTCAGCCTAGGACTGGAACTCGTTAGTCCAGACTGGCTGGTGGTAAATCACACCAGAGACTGCAGGAGGATGTGCAGGTTTGCTGTAAGAACTGGAAAACTGGAGTCCTGGAGATACTTCTGGGAGTTGAGGGATGGAGGAGAGGCACACTGAGATCACTGATCTCCCTGCAGCCAGGTCCTGGTGCCAGCTGAGCTCTGTGTCCTGCCAGCTCAGAGTTTCTGAAGCTGCAGTGCAACCTGACTGTGCTGCTTCTAAGCATTAGTTAACTTTCTTCTGTTAGGTGTGTTTGTGGCTGCCTTCTGATTTGAAAAGCACCGTCATCTGCATTTAATGCTGTAGGTAGCTTGATGGGGAACTAAAATTTTTCCACTCTTAAGAGTTGCCCATGGAATACTGGTGGTTGAATTGAATCACTGGTGAGAGATGCCAGGTGCCTCCTCTGCAGTGGGGTTTCATGTGTTCATTGCCAAACAATTCAATGACTTAGCAAGCAATATCACAAAATACAGGTTATTCCAAGTTGTGCCAGTTATTTAGGGCTGGGGTGTGTGGGGAGAATGGGAAAGAAGGAAACTTCCTAGCAGGAGGTTTCCTCTTGTGTTTCCACGTGCTGGGGATCCATTCTGGCCTGACTGTGTTGCTGTAACTGACATGAATTACTTACTTTGGAAGTGCATTAGCTTTTTATAAGGAAGATGAGATTGCCAGTGATGTTTAACTGAACGTTTCCCATCCTTTTCCAAAGTGAAGGCCAGGGAGTGCTTCACCAGCCTCGCAAGCAAAGCCTCTTTGAGATGGCCAAGCTGTCTCGGGGGGGCCCCTTCAGAGAAGATAAAGTTGAAGATGTAAAAGCTCTTGTCAAGATTATCCCTGTCTTTCTGGCTTTAATACCTTACTGGACAGTGTATTTTCAAGTGAGTAGTTCCAAGTGGTTACAGTTTTATTTTACATCATTTCTAATTTAACATTTCTGGGGGATTCTCTCATAAATATGAAACTCACCTTGAACTTGACAGATGGAAAACAACTACTAAGATTATTCTCAAATAATATTTTGACTTAATAATAGAAAAGCAAATCACAATTGGGGTTAAGACTCGCAGTTGTACGGAATCACATATCTTAAATATTGTGCTGGTTCATCTTGCAGCTGTTTCACATAGGTTAGGGTGAGTGGTCTAGACCTCATTTTAAATTTCTGGTTCTGTCTTATGGAGATGATTCAGGATATCAAATACATATTGGGCAAAAAAAAAACTATGCAGAAATTGTTTTCAAAGAGACATGAATGATGCTTTGTGCTTTTAGTAAAAACAACCATAAGGTTTTAAAAAGTCTTGTAACGTTCTAACCATCATTCTTTCCAGCTTGCTATGTTAGCCCTTCACCTCTGGTATAATCTTTGTGAATTGTTATAAATAGAAAAATACCTTGCTCTCAGCACTCCTTGTGCAAGTAACCTGCACTCCTCTTTCCTAATGCTAGATGCAGACAACGTATGTATTGCAGAGTCTCCATCTGAAAATTCCTGAGATATCCAACGACACCAACTCCATCCATACGGTAAGCAGAGCAAAACAAGGGAAAAGTGCATTTTCTTTAGTTGAAATGCAGATTAGATCAGTGTTGTACAAAAACTCCAGGAATTTCAGGTGGTGCCTGTGGGGATCAGTGGCCTCAGCCTTTGGGCATTGATGCACATCCCAGATTCTGTCATACCCACAGGAGTCTGCAGTTCACACCATCCTGTCTGGATGTGTTCAGGTAACTCCCCCTGCTCTCATCAAGAGTTTCTTTATCCTTCAGTGGCCGAAGTCTGACTTTTGCAGAAAGCTTCTCAATCTCCACACCCTGAGTTTTCACACTCCTGCAAGCCCAGTAGGAATACCCAGCCTTAACTGATACATTTGTTACTTTATACTGCTTAATCAATAATCACTTCACCTTCAGCATAATGAAAGAATCTGTTCAATCAATATTTTTCAAGAAAGGCTGGCATCATGTGATTGCAGATATGGTACAGAGAAGTAAAACCAAAAACTGTAAATAGAAGTTATTAACAAGTCTACCTCGTGTTATTCTGAGCCATGTGACTGTCTTGTTACAACACTGCCAGTTGGACCAGAGGAGTGGATTGGTTTTTGCTTTAACAAAGTGCACACAGGAGTTCAGAGTCCCATTTTCAGACTGAATATTAAAAATAAAAATATTGTCAGTCTGAATATTTATTGTTTAGAAGCGAACATGGAACTCTGGTTATCAAACTGAGTTTTTTTCACTCCCTTTCTGGGCATTAGAATTGTTTTCAAGTTGTAAGTAAATTAAATTGCATATCAATTACATGTAAATTAAATATGTTCAGAAAATAATGGCTTTCCTTGTTTTTGCTGTAAAGATTTTAAAATACCACTCATGCTCTATAGCCACTTTTCCTAACAAAAGCGTGGATTTCAAAGTTAGCTGCCTGTTTGTAGTGTTTACTAAAGTGTGTAGAATTTGAGGCAAGAATGATGGAACAATGTCATGATACATCTAAATAATGATTTTCTAGCTGACATAAGAGTGATCCTGGCTTCTTTCTCTGCAGTGCCTCTGTTGTGTTGTTCTTGTTCTATTTTGAAACACTTTGTTATGCTGTAGCAGCATTAACAGCAGAAAACAAATGAATTTGGGTTTTGCTGTCTCCGTATGTGCTCTACTGAAGGATGATGACCTGCAGTCTCCTTTATGAAGTGATTTGAGGTAGTTAGGAAAAGCAGCAGTAAAATAACCTTTTGGTGAGCAGTGCTGTACCTTGTCGGGTTTTCCTTAAGCTCTTGTAGGCACCTCTGCCCGATACTAAAAAAGACATATTTCCTTTTGATATGAAAAGAATGAAATATGTGTCTGCCCTTTAATCTGCAGACTCCCAATAGGGTAGAAAATGAAAAGCATTAATTCTAAACCAAAAAAACCCAAACCCAAGTGATTGATTGGATGAAATAGGCCAGTGCCAGAGGCATTTGGTATTTCTCTTCTTTCTTATCAGATTCAGCAATGACAAAAATTTCCTACATCCTTGACTCTACACAAATGACTCTTTGTACAAACTGTGGCACAGGTTACTGCTGGTGTGGTATTTGAAGCAAAGGAAAAGGTGACTGGGAGAGGGAGGGAAATTAAATTGACAGTTATGGTGTTGCAAAGTTTCCAAATAAGCAAGAATTTGATGAACTCAGCAGATTCCACCGTGCATTTTTCAAAGTGTGTGACAATTGCTAAGCAGTGTACATAACCTTAGGTATCAACCTGCTGAATACTCTGGTGCAGCTGAACCAGATTATGATTCCATTTTTAAATCAGTGAAATGGAGTTCGTGTCTGCAGTGAGAGCTGCGTGCCCACGCTGTGGCAGAGGCTGAGGGCTTGGCTTTCTGAGATACTGGCAGTGGTTGAGCTTTGGAGCTTTTAGGGAATTGTCTTGCTCTGTTCCTGTGCCATAGCTCTGGATTGCCACACCCCCCTGGTCATGCTGGATATCCTTGGAATCACAGGTTTGGGTCAGAAGGGACCTTAGAGATCATCCAGCTCCACCCCCTGCCATGGGCAGGGACCCTTCCACCGGCCCAGGCTGCTCAGAGCCCCTCCAGCCTGGCCCCGAGCACGGCCAGGCACGAGGAATCCACAACCCGAAATCTCTGGGACACATTCAGCTGTTCTCCCCTGGAGCTGCCACACACACGAGCACGTCAGCATCAGACCCTGAATCTGCACCAGAGACAGGTCAAGCAGTGCTTGTATTTTGGGGCAGAGGGTCAGTGTGATGCACAGCACCACAGCGTTCTATAGGCAGTTCAAAAAATCCACCCAAACCAGAACGTTTTTATAAATCTACATGTGCTGGCTTAGTTTGTTAGCTCAGAACAGGTGCTAAATATTATTAAGCTTGGCAGAAATTGTCTCATTCACGCTGACATGAAGCTTTTTGTAAATGACTGAATCTTGCAGATGAGACAGGATACGTATGTCACACCACCCTCTCTGTTCATTTGACAAGTATAACTTGATTTTAATTGAATTTTGCATTAGTAAGACTGTTTCTGCTGGTCTGTGGCATATATTTGATAGTTCTAAGCTTAACAGAAGATATACAGAACTTGGCTATTAAATATTTTTCATGACTGAAGTAGGTGAAAAGTTTAATTCTGTCAGATGAGAAACTGAGCTAACAGATCTATGAGCAGCCAGCTTCAATGAAAACCTGAACAGCTGGATGTTTTCCTCAGCTTTTAAACACCCGTATTTGTCTTTTCACAATGTCTCTCAGGGCACTGTTGTTTAGTTTGGATCGAGGTGTTCAATCAAAATTCTTTTTTTGTAAAATAATAATAAAAATAAACTCCTAAGTATGAAATTGCTACCTTGAGTCATCTCCCCTTTCAGTTTCCAGCAGCCTGGCTGACCATGTTTGATGCAGTGCTGATCCTGATCCTGATCCCCTTGAAGGATAAGCTGGTGGACCCCATTTTGAAGAGGAATGGCTTGCTCCCTTCCTCGCTGAAGAGGATTGCAGTTGGAATGTTCTTTGTCATGTGCTCTGCCTTTGCTGCAGGTGAGGAAACGACTCTGAGATCTCCTGACACAGTGAATTATTCAGTGTGAATATTTAATTCAGCATTATTTAGATGCTTTTTCATGGGATAGTTGCCATGTGACTTCATGGATGCATTTCCCTCAATAAAGGGGATTGTATCCAAAAATTTACTAAACTGTCTTGAACACTTGCAATAAAATTGGACCATTTTTCCTGCCTGGAGTAGACTTTGCATATACCCTTTAAAAATAAGTATGTGTCTTCATAAATTCTGGCTTCCAAGTATAAAAAAAGATGAAATTTTACCTAAAATCCTTTCCCTTGATCTGAAATAATAAAGTTAGGTTATGGCTGAACAAGAGTTTCCTCCCACTTTGTTTTTTTCTCCCCTATCTCTGTGTTCCCTAATGTTTGAGGATTAGTGTAGTGTAAAATAGCTCAGCTATAGCATGAAAGGGAAAATATGGCAGCTCTGCTGGCCCCATAAATCAGCTGCTTTTGAGATGATTTAAAGCTGCTAAGTGCTGCTAGTGTGGAACTGAGCATCTCTGAGCAATGCTTCACAGAATCTATGGCCTCCACCAGCATCACTGCAGTGAACACACTGATAAAGCGTTATAGCATTAAATACATTCATTTCAGCACTTGGGATCCCCTGTATTTTAGGGACAGGGACACTTTATATGGCCATTAAGATTTCTTTCAATGAGAGAGGTAATTACTTTATTAGGCCAAGGTCACTTTGTGGGCCAGGGAAGTTCTTAAAGTCATTGAAAGTTAAAATAGGAGAGTTTCTCTTATTCCGTGTTTCTCAGGACACGGCTGCTGCAGAAGAGGATGATGTAAAACAGTTAAATGTCAGCTCTTTAAATAGAACCTGTGGGCTCACATATGAGGGAATTCAACCCCAGCAGTGTCTGTCTCTGTTAGCAGTGGGGAAAAGCACTGGGAGATTGTGGGATTGAGCTGGGAGAGCTGAGCTGGGGAAGTTTAAAATTTCAAATGCTTTTTCAATTCACCTACAAATGTAACACATGATTTTGTTGGTTTGATCCTCCCCAACTCTTCCCCAGTAGGAACTGAAAAAGAGAATTCTTTGGGTGGTTATTTGCAATCTGTTTGGAAAGTTTAACCTTTCAGAGTAACTTAACATCTCTTAATCATAACAGGAAGTTAAAAACTTCAGTTGTGACAAATTTGGGATACAGGAAACTGTTTATTTCTAGCAAAGTGGAAGCTTCTGTTGGTTTATGTGTTTAATTCAATTTTTGTTTTCTCATTAAGTGATATTTATAGCTGCCGTATTTTAACATTCTTAAAATACACCATTACTGCCAACCATTTCTGCCATAGAGATGCTGATTAAAATGTTAAACATATGAAAGAAAACATTAAGAACTTGCAATCATGGCAATATCATAATGATTTGTTTGTGCCATATTTCCATGTTAACTTGCTTATCTAACAGCCATTGGTTGTGGACACTACTCAGGCTGCCTATTAGATTGTTTAGATTATTTAAAATATTTTATAAGCTGTGTTAAAATACAACTGATTAAATTTAATGAACATCTGCTGTGCTTCATATGCATCTTATGGTGAATTCTGAGCAGCAATGTTCAAGGTTATTCAACTGGAAAATCTACTTCATTTATAGAGTTTAAACCATTATAGCAAGAAGTTAAGATTATTTTATCTGCTAAGAGCATAAAATTAAATGTGAAACTTGTCTATCAAAG
This sequence comes from Orthonyx spaldingii, assembly GCA_013397795.1. Taxonomy (NCBI): domain Eukaryota; kingdom Metazoa; phylum Chordata; class Aves; order Passeriformes; family Orthonychidae; genus Orthonyx; species Orthonyx spaldingii. The sequence goes on along the minus strand of VZTJ01005788.1, from coordinate 738,140 downwards.
CCTAAAAGGAAGAATCAATAGATTCCAGGTTCTGAAGCACTTTGAAGATAAATTCATGGCCAAGTTTGGTGTATTGCAGTTATGCTCCTAGGTGGCTCAGTGCTTACTTTGTAAGAGTATAAACACATTATGGATCACTTGATGTTTTGAGGTGCAATAATTCTGTGTTGAGTGGAAATAAATGAAATTATGTCTGAGCTTTTAGATGACTGTGCTGCTTTGTTTACATTTCAATTAATTCCACTCTAAAATGTTTGGCAGCTATATTAAAATGAAAACATCAAGAAATCCAGCTTTATTGTAATTACAGCAGCCCTTCATAGTTCAGAGGGGACTGAGGTAGCTGAAGAGCTAAAGAAAGCTACATAAAAATAAGATGGCTAAGTGGGCACCTAGAAGGAAGTGAGGAATGTAGAGAAAATGTGGTGGCTGGCCTGACATGAAGAAGGAATAAATTCAGAACAATCTTTACCTCAAAAGCAGATGTTATTAAGAAATTTGGCACTGTCAGCACAGTGATGCTGGTCTGGCTGGTTTTTGTGTCCCAGGTTTGGGAAGAACAGGTACCATACTGTGCAGTGGAAGTTGTTTGTTTCTATAGAAGTGCTGTCAGTGTGGCTGAGGATGGCTCAGCCAACATTTGAGATGTTCAGTGGCCACAGCATCCTTTGGGTGGCTCTAGGAAAGGGGAAGCTGGCAGTGAGGAGGCAGATACAGTCACTTGTGCATGGTATGAGATCCATGAACCATCCCATCTAAGCCCTGCACATGTTTTTGTGGCAGGGGTGATACTTTGTGCCCCAAGATGAGGTCAGGTCCTGGCTCAGGAGGTAGAAAGAGCCCCAGCCTGAGGGAATGACCGGGAGGCTGTGAGTGTAACACCTACTGTAGGAGGCAGTGCCAGTGACTCAGTCTTGCTCCTCTGGATTGTGATGAATAAATCCACCTGATTTCCAAGGATAAGAGATGAGAGTTCCTTTATAGAGGTCCTGTTTGGGTGAAGCAGGGAGTTTTATTAACTATTAGCTATTCTGTGTACTTTATGTAACAGTGAGTCAATCCTTTAATCTGGGCAACTTCAACAAAACCCTGCAGCATTATCTGATATTCACTTTCTACCCTAAACTGTTGTGCTGAGCAAGCTAAAAGTGCTTATATTTTACACTATCATGCCTCTTTTTCATTCGATATGAAGTACTTTCTATGCAATGTATTGCTGGTAAATCAAGCTCTAATGAGCTCTTGGATCTCTTTGGATGAAAAGTGTCATATAAATGTCATAATCATATTCATAGAGGGCTTTCACAGTTCTGCAGGACTGGTGTAGCCATTTCCATAAGCAAAGGGGTTTCTAATTTATGAATACTGTGGTGGCAGTTGAAATGGTTCAACACTGCAAAGCAGTAGTTTGTGAAAATGAGATTGTCTTTAAAAACCCCAGCACAGTGGTGTGTGAGAGCTCTCAGCTGATCATCCACAAAAGGGTTAAGTATTTGTGTCATTATTGCTACTGAATAAGAATATAATCACTAATTCTGTGGCAGAACAACTGCATGTCTTGAAATAACAATAGCAGAAGTAGTCTGAAATGCCTTATGGTAGGAAATAAATACACATTCCTATTGTATAATTTCTAATTGCAGTGCAGGGCTGATCCTAATTCGGTTCTCAATATGGAGAAACAATGTTTCCATCCTAGGTCAGTCTTTCTTCCCTCCCCTTTCACGCAGGAATTCTGGAAAGCAACAGACTGAAAATTGTGAAGGTTAAAACAATTAACCAGACCATTGGCAATGTCACATACCACGCTGCAGATCTGCCAATCTGGTGGCAGATTCCTCAATATGTGCTGATTGGATTCAGTGAAATATTTGCAAGTATAGCAGGTAAGAGTCTTTGTGTGTTTTAAATCTGCTTTTGTGTCTGTCATAAATGATGGAATGTTAGAAAATAAATACTTCTCAAACCATTACAGGTAAGCTCTGATGTTCCCAAATCCATTTTTATACACTATTGCTCAATGGAAGTGGCAAAACTCACCACTGTCTTGCACGTTTGAAGCCTGGCTATACAAGACTGTGCTTTCAAAATTGAATTTCAAGCAGAGTCACACTTAAAATATTTGTGTGGCATCCAGTTAGTGCTGGATATTTGCAAGCCCTAATGGAAAACAACATACTCTTTCAATATTGTATTTTAATGCAGTTTTATGTCCTCTGAATCTTCCTCTGTGGTGGAAATACAATTTGTGCTTTGTGGGTTGTTTTTTTTTTGGTCTTATAAACTGAGCTCACAGTTAGAAAGTCAATTAGCAAGTGGACACACCTTTCTGAGGGAAAAGGGAAGAAATAAGCCACATTTAGAAAGACTTAGCAGTTTAAATTCATGTTACTTGAGTTTTTTCATCTCTGAAATAAGAAAAGCTCTTGTGAATATTAATAATGAAGTAGCTATTTTTATATAATTTTCTGGATCAGTTTTTCTGTAGCTGTTCCAGTACTTTAATGTGATACTAAATAAACTGAAACACTGCTCAAATTTTGCCTGTTTTGAACAAATGCAGGAGATGTTAAATTTCTGAGCAGTGCTCTGTGTGATGTAGGGGACAGCTGTGTGCCCACACCGATTCTTAAGCTGAAAGTGAAGTGGGAGGAGAGGGTGAACGGGACTATAAAATCTGATTTTCTGGTCTGTTTCCTATACGGGCAGGGCTCATTAGCAGGAGGAGAGCTCAGGCAGCTTCTGTGGTCACTGTGGCTTTGCTAACTCAGATTTCCTGGGGCTGCCCAGGGGAAGTGCTGCTGGGATCTCTCAGCACAGCGGTGACACGTGTGGTGCTTGGAGCAGTGCTTGGGTACCAGGAACAGAAACCTGTCTGGGTGTGCAGGTGGCTGCTCTGCTGCTCCTTCAGCAGAACTGTGCAGCTGCCTGATGCAATACAGCAAACTCCTCCAGGGGCTTGATGGAAAACCATTTGAGTTTTGTTTAACTGTAGTTACTCATTAAAGTGTTGAAATTCTGTGTGCAAATACTGAACTTGGAGCACCATCCACTCAAACTGGCATTGCCTTCAGCTGTTTTCTTCGATTCCTCGTGACAGAAGCTCGTGGTTTCATTTCCCCTGTGGGAGGTTACTTTCGTTCCTGGGCAGTCGCAGCGGGCCAAAGTGAGATTCTCTCATTCTGGAGATCTTGCTGGCATGGCCCCAGCTGTCTCATGGCCCATTTATTCCCCTCTTAGTGCAACAGGGAACTTCTGCTCCAGCAGGTCTCTGGTTACTCGTGCTCTGCTGTCATCACAGTTGTTAGGAAATAAAATAAAGTGCTTGCATTGCTTGGCAAGTAGAAAAAAACATGGGGTTTGGGTTTTTTCTATCATTTGCTGTACATTTCATTGTGTGTGTATGGTACCTGTCACAAATGCTGACACACAAAAATCTGAAGATAAAGTCTTGCCTGATGTAGTTACTTTTTAAAACCAAGGTTGTATTTAGCATTTTTATCTAAAGAGTAAAATGAATTACTTTTAGTTAGTTTAGTGATTGTGCCACCTAAATCCTAATTCAGATAAACAGATGACTTATCAGAAATACACAAGTGTTCATGGAATATTAAATCAATTTCTTCCCTCTTACACAATCTCATTTCTCTGTCAGGTACTATTAATAGTTTATAGGTGTTTGCAAGGAAAAATAGCAAACCTGTCTGCAGGCTGTGGAAAGGTCAAGGACCTGAAGCATTCTCTGTTTGTTGAACTCCAAGCTGAGAGGACTTTAGAGGACTTCTTTGTGAGAGGTCAAGGCTTTAAGGCTTACACAATTCTCTTGTGAATATTCTGCTGTTCTGCACTGCTGGGTCTGTACCACCAGCAGCAGAACCTCAAAAGTCTTGGTCAACATTAGGAAAAATGTACCAGAAACTCTATGCAGAGCTTAATTGCTTTGTGTAGTGCACTTGCATTTGATTTTTGTTTAACAAAGGCTCTTTCCTGCCTTCTGATTGTTACCTAAACATAATTATCAATATTTTAAGAAGGCCTCTCAAGACTCAGAGTATACTTTACCAACTCAATATTAAAGTTGATAAAGGCATCAACTGGGCTATAAAATTCAGGCTTAAAATAAGCACAGTGTTAATGGTTGCAAAACCAGAGTGATGTGGAAATGTTTGTTGTGAGCAAAAAGGGACTAAATATCACAAGAGCTGAAACATAGGTTTGGGTTTTTGTTTACTGTAAAACTAAGCATATTCTTATTAAGCCACATTAGTTACACTTGAGGTGCCTTTAAAAAGATGACACACATTGCATTAATCTTTTGTACTATTCTGTCAATCCTCCTAAAGCACCCTTGTTTCACTGGGAGTTGTAATCTCACATGACAACACCAGCGAGGGGGTTTAATTTCAGAAGTGCTTGTTTGCAGGAGCATGAAATCATTATCAATGGCTGCCAGCAGCCAGAGGAGCTCTGAAGGCAAAGAAAAGATTTGATATTCTTTATGCCAGATTAAATATTACTGTTGCTGCAAAAGTTATTCAAATTTAGAAATGTACCTTATTTTGTTGCAAAAAGTACAGTGTTACACTCATTTTGGCTTTTGTTCTGAGTCTTAAGGCCTTACCCAGTCCTATCCAGTCTATCTGTGAAATGAACAAGAGAAGAAATGGTCCAGATCCTCTCACGTGTTACACCTGAGCTTGACTTTTACAGAACAGTCAGAAGCCTGGTGACCAAGGTGTGGGTGAGGCTCAGGAGACCTGTGGCACTCTCATAGCTGAACGAGACGTTACAAACAAGCTGCTGTGTCCTCAGAGTAGTCTGTTGTTTTTTTTCTTAAAGTGAGACTGGACAGATAAATACTCCTTGAAAAATCTGAATTGTTACACTGGTGGCAGAGCCTAGGAGAAAAAGGCATTTTTAATTCTCAAAGCAAACATCATTTTACCCCTCCCCTGGCCTTTGCAGCTGTGTCTCCATCTCTAGCGATTCTCTGGTTACAGTTTGAATTTAGGGAAGCCCCAGAGCTGGGCTGGTGAAGATGTTTCAGTTCCCTGCTGGCCTGGCAGCTGCTGGCCCTCCCTGCCGTGTTTGGCAGAGGAGAAGAGCAGCAGGGTGCGGGTGAGTCTCAGGGGGCAGGAGGGTGCTGTCAGAGCACTGAGAACACAGCTCTGCTTCTTCCACGAGAACAAAGTCCCTCCCTCGCAGCAGCCAGATTGGCCTGTCTGGCTTGAGGTGTTCATCCCTTTCTTGGAAAGAAATGCCACTGTATTTCTATCCAACCCTGTCTGGAGCAGCACAAGTCAGACAGCAGTGGGGCTGTAAATAAAACGTGCCTTTAGTATGCAAGGCATAAGAGTTTTGCAGTTTTCAGGGCTGTAATGCTCTCCTTGCAAAGAAAAATGTTAGATGAGGTGGCATTAATTCTCAGTAAGGAGCAGACTGTTTTGAAACAAGCATTTCACCTGTCAGAAAAAGCTCTGCAAGGAACGTATTCGACTGTCTCTTGTGAATAATCCCATTTGATTTTGACAGGAGTATTATTCTAAAAAGGAGAGTTAATCATGGGCATTAATCTTCGCATGGCAGAGCCTAACCCAGTGAGTTCTCTTGGTGCACAGATTCAGTAGCACACATTTTCACATGGGTGGCCACTGCTATGTTTTTCTTGGGTTTATTTGTTGAAATTTGAGTAAAGACAGCTGAAAGTTCAAGCCCTCTATCTACAAATCTTAAAAAGAATTGCTTGCTAGCAAGCAATGAACTCACAGAATTCTAGATCAAAAGTAAATGAAATTAAAATAATTGCTGCCTTTCCAGTTCCAGTTCATTTCCCTGTCTGCACATTCAGAGATACAGACACTGTGAGAAATAAAAGTTCATGGCCAAGGCAAGAGGGACTTGGACTTTGTGCTCAGCCAGGAATGCCTGGTGCTTTGTCCTGCACGTGCTGCACAACAGGGAACGAGGGAGGTGGGAAAGGTGGAATTGCAGCTTAGAGTTAGTGTAGTGCATTTCTTAGTTTAATACATTTCTTTGAGGATCTTTTAGACAGGAAAATGAATAGGTTGGCTCAGAAGATTTCTTGATTTTACACATGTAATATAAATAAGGTCAAAGTCTGTGTCTCAGAACTTGTCCATTTAATGGGTTGATACACTGATGACCTTTCAGAGGACTCATAAAGGAATTGAAAGCACCTGGGAACTGCTAGGGATTCACTACACACCTGTAACTTCCAGAACACTAAAGCAGAACAATCTACTCTCATTTCTTAGATAATCCAATAACATTTCTTTTTCATCTGTTAATGCAGGTCTAGAATTTGCATATTCAGCTGCTCCCAAATCCATGCAGAGTGCTATTATGGGGCTGTTCTTTTTCTTCTCGGGGATTGGATCCTTTGTTGGCTCTGGATTGTTGGCACTGGTGTCTATTAAAGAAATTGGCTGGATGAGTAACCACACAGATTTTGGTAAGTGGATGTTTCAGGGTGTTCATGGTCTGGAAAGTAGAAGGCTTCCCTCAGAAGCAGTGAAGCATCAGGACATGGCACTGCTGAGTCTTAACACAGTTATTATTTTCAAAATGTTAATTTGTCTGCTGCTTTGTTAAAGGTTCATTTTGCATCTGAGTATGAAATAATGTGACTGCAAAATGATTCACTGCCCTCCTGGAAGCCCAGGAGACACCTCTGCAAGGCCTCAGTTACTTGCTCAGCTCTTACTGCATTTCAGCACTAGAAATTACAAATATTTTCATTTCAGTAAAAAATATTTAAATTACGTGCAGCAGAAGAATATATTTGGTATAAAGTACTGAAATGGCTTTCTGTGGTTATGGGAAGTGAAATGTACCCATCTCTCTCCTAGTGATTATTCAGCTTCCTCATTTCAAGTGACTTCATTAAAAGTACCGTGAGTTAATTTTACATTTCTGTCTGCCAGCTATTTATACTCCTAAAGTTCAACAAATCACCTGCTTTGAGTTGCCAGTGGAGGTTAAAAATAATTATTGGCACCAGTAGGTGGCACCTTGGGAATTTCAGAAAAGCCTCCCATCCTCAGTGGGCTAATTAGTTCAACCAGGAGGAGTGTGAACAGTTCTTAAACTGTCTGCTAGGCCTGCTGTGTGTGCATGCTTAAAGGGCAGCCCAAACTCTAAATTTGGTCTAAGAGAATTTGCCATTTCAACTGGATTTGCATCTACCAAAAAGCACTGGTGTCTGATCCCTGCATATGCCACAAGTTGGCATCTGTGGTTTACAAGTTGTTCTTTAAAAGCTGCAAAAGATAAGAAGTGGTCTGAACTTTATGGAAGTGTCCTCACCAAATGAAAACTTCATCCCATTGAGACTTCTCCCCAGTCAATTTCAAAACTAGAAAAGGAGCTTTTTCTGCACCTCCATATAGAGAGATTTCAGCTGATAAGGGCTCCACAGGAGGATAATAATTCACACAAATTAATGGTGCTTTTTCAGCCCCTTGCCTTTGTTCTCTGAAGCCACCTATAGAAGACAGTGCCAAACATTCCCTCTGTAAAATAGTTAGGCTGTGCTAAATCTGTCCAGAGATGGCCAGACCTGGAAGGTGTTGCCATTGCTCCTCACTTTGAAGAGGCTGCTCAGCTCAGTTGGCCTTTGGGCACCTGGCAGAGCTGGGTATTTATTGGTGCCTTTTTTAGTGCAGTTCAGTTTCCCCAGCAGGGACAGAGCTGGCTCAGGGTGGGCTGGAACTGCAGCACCCACAGCAGCTGCTGCTTCAACCCTTTGTAACTTTATAACTCAGTGTTCATTTGGTGTAGCATTATCCTGTTATACCAGATTCACACCTGAGCTTTACCCGGGTTTTCCAGGGCAGGAATTGCAGGGAGGAGTCAGTGAGTGAATGATTTGGGCTCTGTCATTAGATGCTGTATAATGTGCCCCAAGTTTCTGCTGTTTCTGCCAGCTCATGACATCCCTGGGGGTGAGTGACTGCCTCTAAAATCTCCTGAGGAAGCTCCCTCTCTGCCAGCACTTCAGGCTGGTTGCTGCCATTGAATTGACTTGTTTCTCCCACAAAAACGAAGATTCCATGGGTTTAATATCCCATCTCATAAAGGATAATTACTACTCTTTAAACACATCTGCTCTTGAAGTGGAGATTCACATGTATATTGTATTTTAAATGTCAAGGAAAGCCTCAGTTTAATTTTATTGCATTTTATTATAAGTTGGTTTAATTGAATCTTAAGTTTCAGTAATTAAAGTAATTTAATCTGAATGTTTATGGGCACAGCTGGTTAGGGTCCATGGATACATCACTATCTTAGTCTCTGCAACCTATCTGATAATCATAATGGTCCAGTTGGCTGTGGTGTGTTGGAAACGAGCCACGGGATCTCGTTCTTGGAAGTACAGCAGGAGTGGTGCATGTTTCCTGACAGAGCAGTAACGTTTTAGCCATGAGCTTCCTTCATTTAACATCGTTTCATGTCCAAACCACTGATCTGTGACAACTCTGAGGGAGTGTCAAAGGTGAATTGAAGCACAAAGAAGCCACCTATGTTTTCATGAACTCTAAACTTTGTCCCAAAAAAAAGGCTGAGAAGCAGTTTCAGCAATGGCTTTTTTTATATCTATGGATTTGCCAACTTTTTCCTTACAGCATTCATTTTCTGTTTTTTTCTTTATTTTCTTTTTACGTGGTCTAAGGCGTTGGAGAACAAAAGAAAACATTCCTTATCCTGTGCACATCTTCCTCAGCAGTGCCAGCCTTGCTCTGGATGATTAAAAATGAGCTGTGCTGTGGGATGGAAACGTGATTTGGTTTGGTTCTGCAGAAAAGTTGTGATGAGATTCACCTTTTTATTTGTATCATCTTATTAATGTTTTTTTTTTTCCTCCCCAATTCTTTCTAGGTAATATTAATGGCTGCCAATTAAACTATTACTTCTTTTTGCTGGCTGCCATCCAAGGAGCAACCCTCTTACTTTTCCTGATTGTTTCAGTGAAATACGAGCACCAGAGATCCAAGGGGAGCGAGGTGGCTGCCAACGGGAGGCTCTGAGCCCTGGCAGAGCAGACTGTGCCAGCAGCACCCAGGGAAGGGGCAGTGCCCGGCCAGGAGCTCTCCTGGTGCCCAGGGCACTGTCCAGCCCTGCCTGGGCAGAGCCTGGGCTCTGTCCCTGCCCTGGGGGGACGAGGGAAGTGCCTTATGTTGGCAGGGCTGTGTCTGCACTGTGCCCTGGCAGGGGACAGCAGCCCCGGGGGGGAACTCTCTGCAGGCATTCGAGTTGCTCTTGGTTTTGGGGAGATGTTTACTGAGCTCCTGCCAGCTGGGCCACATGGAAGTGTCACACCAGGAGCCACACGGACTGGCCTGACCCCAGCTGGACCCACAGCAACACCCAGCCTGCCTTGGGGACACAGCAAAGAACCCATTTCACAGCAGCCTCAACCTGTGCTTACCAGCGTGGATTTTCAGTACTGACAGTCATTCTGGAGGCAGAAACAGGGACAAATTAAATTACACATTAGCACAGGTTAAAAAGGAATATAATTTTATAATTGACCTGTTACTGACAGTGTGTCAAGGATTGAAGTCCAAACGTGCACTCAGGAGTATCCAGTACTGAGGACAATCCATATCCCAGGAGCTGGTCAGACAGCTGCTGCAGGATTTGGTGCACAATTAACACTTGTTGGGACTGAAATTGTTTGACTTCAGCAATATTTTTGGTTTTGAACCTGCATTAGATGTATTAGGACAACAACCACCTTTGGACAAGGCCCTGTCCAGTCTAACACTGTTACTCCCCTAAGGACTGTTCCAAATATTTGCAGGAAGCAAAGTGAGCTGGAATTGTGAGCAGCTCAATGCACAATAACCATTTAGCAGCCTTTAGCCAGGTCCCTCAGTCTTGTCTTACTTTTGGTTAACGTGCTCCAGGGTTTGGATCTTTCAGCAACACATTCCTCCAGCAGAGTAAATGGCTTCATGTTCAGCCTCTTGGATTTTAATGATTCTAACAACTGCTTCAGGTTGTGTGCAGACTGGTATGGAGGGTGCAAGGAATTATGCAGAAAGAAAATAAAACCTTTTTATTAATGTGTTGAATTTTTATAGTTTCCTTTGTCTGCAGTTCTGTTGTTTAAAATGTCCTTATTTTGTACCTGGACATCTTTTGAATGAGTTTACAAAATAAAATGAACCTCCATGCTGTGACTTTTGACCCTTTGTTTCTAGGTGAATAAAATTCTACTACAACTATTTTGTTCTTTAGCTTTTATTTCCCAAAGCCACAGGGGAATGGTATCAGATTTCTAAGTGTTAATTCTGTCAGGTGCTCCAGCAGTGTGCAAGCTGCCCTATCCCTGCCCGGATAAATCAGTGAGGGTGTTCAGCTATTGCCTTCCTTAGTATGATTTAAAACTGGAATGACTACAGAATAATGTCTCTATGAGGAAAAACTAATTTCCTTTTCTAGCTCTGTTTTAAAAGCTCCATATGCTGTGCTTCTGGAGTATCCCATTTATAACCAGCTAAAAAAGCCTGATATTAAAATAGTGGAAGCTGCATAAGGGACAGAACTGGGACCAAATAATTTTTCCCTCAGTGGCAAATCCAAGCCTGTGGTGTTTCCCATCTGCATCAGTGATTCCCAGAGCTCACCCAGGCCCAGGAGGGAGCTGGGCTGTGCCTCCTGCGTGGTGCCCTGGGAGGTGGATGCAGTTTGGCTTTCAGCAGAGTTGCTGCTCCGCAGGACTGGCACCACTGGCAGAGCCTCCCAGAGGAGCGGTGCTGCTGCTCTGGCACCACCAGCCCTGGGCTCTGTGTACTTTTGCCCCTTCCTGATCACTGAACTCCATTAACTGCACTGCTTCCCCCAAGTTCTAACGTTTTATCAATGACATTCATAAGTTTCCCATCTGATAAGGGTAGTTAAGGCTGAGTTTAATGAAAGGAGAATAATTTGCAGCTTACCAAAGGCATCAGGTGTCTGGCAGTCAGTGAGAGAGGCTGTGCAGGCAGGCTGCAGTGAAACTGATTGAGGGGACAGGACAGTCAGTAATGCTTTAGTAAATACTAAATGCTCAGTGTTGAGGCAGAGGTCCCACCCTGCCAGAAGCACCCCCTGAATGTCAGCGTGGGTCTGTGGGACCGGGCTGGTTCTGCCACTGGAGATGAGGCTGAACATTCTGTCCATTGTGTGGTTTAGTTTTTATTTGGGATGACTTGGCTCAGCTCCAGGCACAAGCAATTATGACCATTTATGAGTATTAATCTGACACTTCTCATCAAAGGGATGAGGCCTTGTAGTGACTCAAAGGCTGAGCTGATTCTCCCTCCCCATCTCATCTCTCAGTGTTTCCACCCCAGTCACAGAAATGATGCTGATCAATTCATGGCTGAGCACTGCCCCTCACTAATGAAATACCTTGAAGTTTGAATTTACTTCCATTCACTTCTTAGATTGTTCCAGTGCAATAGAAGGATCTGACAGGAGTTACCTAATGGATGCTTTTAAGCCTCTGCCTTTCCAGGTGCCTTAAATTCAAAACACAACACAAAAAAGTACTTGTTCAACGTGAGAGGAGGTCTCTGAGAAAAGTTTGGTGCTTTTACTTGTAAAGAATTGTAAAAACAATTAGCATGTGCCTTACAGTGCCTCCCAGGCTGCAGTCAGGGGTGAAGGAGGTGCCTGTGCCCTGTGTTGTGTTTGAGATTCCAAGGTGGGTGCATTGCTCAGGTAATTGTGGATATTTCCAGAGTACAGCAAAACCAGTTTGCTCCTGCCTTTGTGTCTGCTGAATAGCCCTCCTCAGAAAAGGGGAGCTTTTTTCATTTATTCTGCTTATGTAAACCTCCAGCATGAGTTTAATTACAGCAGTTTAGACATCCATCAGTTTTTCCCTCAGAAGTCTGCAGCCACCTCTGAACTGGCTTTATTTGTGTGTTTTTGGTGTTAACAGAAGTTGCTCAGGGCTGACATGCGACAAGGTTGCTCAGCTTAACAATAAACCTGTGTCAGAAGCTGTGCAGAGTTCTTAATTTTCAAAAAGCAATTTCAAACACCAAATCTTATCCCAGTGATTTTGTTTATATGCAGAGCAAGTTATGCCACTGCAGCAGAGCCCTCTGGGGAAGCAGATTAACACACTTTCCATTTGAGCAGTCAGTGGTTTGAGACAGATTCATTTCTGAGGCAGCAGAGGATTTGAAAACCACCCGTGCTGGTGGAACAATGCACATTCCTGGGAGCGAGGTGCCTGCTGGCCCCGAGCCGGGATGGAGCTGCAGGAAGGACAGAGATGAGAGCGGGGGCAGAAGCCTTTACACACCAAATACCATTCCTTGATTATTTTCTACTTCCTTATACCTGTTATACCATTCCTATGTATGTTTCATTGTCCTCTTTAAACACACTTCCTCTATCAGGACATTTTCCTCTGGTGAATGAGTTCAAAATACGCACAGAACACTCAGGGATGTCCTTCAGTGGGGGAATGTCTGTGCCCAGCTGAGCTTTGTGGGGACAGTGTGGAGCCAGCTCCAGGATGGAAGAGCCACAGCCCAGGCAGGCAGAGAGTCCCTGGCTGGCCCTGCTGCTGCTCGTGGAACTTCAAACAGGTCATTCACTTTGTGAATGCTGAGAGATCCGTGGGATTGTCCTGGGACAGGCTGGACACTCGTGGGGTCTCCTCTGGAGACTTCAGACCCCGCCTGGCTGTGAGCCTGTGCCACCCGTCCTTGGGGACCTTGCTTCAGCAGGGGCTGGGATCAGCCCCAGTCCTTTCTGATCCCTCCCATCACCTTTCAAGAGCAGTTTTCTCCTGGCTCTGATCTCAGGAGACCCCGAGGCCCCGAACTGCTCTCTCTCTGTAGCCATGGCAACTGGTTAAAACCCTGTGCCAACACCGAGTGACTCTGGCACATCCAAGTTACAGTAACTCATCACTTGATCACAATGACAAATGGCTGCACTGCCAGGCAAGATGCCCTGAAGTGCAGCTCTGCAAAGGGAACATCTGTGAGGAGCAGGGTTCTGCTCAGCGGGAGGAAGGGGCTCCAGGGAGGGGATGCTCAGGGCTGGCTCCTCCCAGTTCCAGGCAGACACTGAGAGAATTAAAATGTGGGAGAGGGTTCCTGTTAATTGATTGCCCATTCTAGAACTCTGTCAAACATTAAAAGTCTAGAGACGCCCTAATTCCTGTTTCAACAGACTTGAATCTCACTAGTTTAACTTTCCTTTCCTGTCCCACAGTGGCCCCGCTGAGCTGTGCCGTGATTAATGCCAGAAACAGCCACAAACCCAGCCCGGGGCTGCCTGGGCACAGCCTGGCAGCGATGCTGTTGCAGGCTGTCAAAAGTTTAATAATTCCAGAAATTATATTACACATGTGCACAATCCTCATCATTTCTAAATTCCAGCTCATCAAATTGATGAGCTTTAATGGGATGAAACTGTTCTGTGTGATACCAAACTGTCCAAATTCAAGTCCTTATAAAAGCATGAAGCACTACAATGATTTAGAGTGGGCTTTTCAAAGCACTCTCATGTTGCTGGAGCACTTCAAATATTTTTATAAGGATGTCAAAGCAGAATATGGTCAAACAGCCTTTTGAAGCAAAAGCAGGAGACCTCAAAACGTGCTGAGAAAAACACTTGGAGTGTCTTGAAAAGTAACGATTCCAGCTCATCTCCAGCTCACAGCTTCCTGAGGCAGAAGGGTATTTGGTGATGGAGTTAAAAGCAAGAGATTTGCCCCCTGTGAGTGGAGGAGCAGGGCCCAGGTCCTGCTCCTGCAAATGCCCACAGTGGAGAGCAGCTGGCAGGGGAGGTGTCTGCTCTGCCCACCCCGAGACCTGCGCTCTGCACGAGCACACACTGCTGTGCCAGCCTGGGCCTGCAGCACGGCAGCTCTGGGACACCTCCCGTCACCTCCCACTGGTGGATTTGTGCTGAACCCAGCAGCCTGATTCTCGTGGTTTTTGGAGAAGATGGCTAATTTGGGGTATAAATTCATTTTGTTTGGTTTTGAGGATAGGAGTAAGACTTGTGAGCTGCTTCCAATTAAATCTGTGCTACAGAACTACAGAATGTAGTAGGAAAATAAGCCATGATAGCATCCCCCTTCAATTTCCTCTTTAATTTTTGGTACAATAGATGGATTTTCTCCTGCCTTCTGGAGGAGAGACTAATGCATCCCTGAAGTTAATAAAATGATATGGGGTCATTTTTATTGAAAGAAAGTTAAACATCTGCTGTGTCTATTGCAGTATATTAAACAATATTTTATTATTCTCACTTCCCTGACGTGATTCATGTCCCTGGCAGGCACAGAGCCCCATTGTTTGCTTTTCATATACATGTAGCAATTTAAAATGTGCCTGTGAAATAAAATCCAGAGATAAAGACCAGCTGCAGATCCAAAGCAGTCAAGGACAGGGGTGCTGATGGTCCCTGCCTGTTCTCCCCCCTCCCCCTGTGCCCTGCAGGGGAAGAGGAGCCCTCAGGGCAGGGGTGCTGAGTTAATTCTCTTCCCCTTCAGCTTTGCTGCAATTGCAGCAGTTCTGGTGACGCTTCACACGCAGCTCCGGGGAAGCACAGGGGCAGAAGGGAGGCAGATGCTGATTTTGAGTCATTTTTCATCCAGCTCTGCTGGAGGCTGGGAGCCCAGGGACAGCACGGAGTGATGTGAACAAGTCCTACCCCGCTCAGGAGCCCTGTCCGTGCCAGCAGAGCCCTGGGGAGCGGCCGGAGCTGCGCCCAGCGCCCTTTGCAGAGCAGGAGCAGGCTGGCCCAGGCGCTTGCCCAGCTCCAGGAGCTTCACAGAGATGTTTACATCGCTGCCAGCGTTTGGAATAGATGTGTTTACAGCAAGTGACCGAATGCTGACAGGCTGACAGCTACAGCGAGCCTCCCCCGGAGTCAAGGGTTCCGCTGGCATCACAGAACGGCCTCGGACCCACGGCTGCTGCTTCTTGCCGAGAATCACCTGGCTGCTGGCCGTGAGCCGAAACAAGGCACCCCCTGCTCGGGCCAGCACCTCCACCCTGGGCACACCTGCAGGGACGTTCTGTGAGCTCAGCCCCAGCAGCCCAGCCTGGGAGGGGAACTGCTCTGAGCTCCTGCCAGGGCTCCCCACGGGCCCTCACCGTGCCAGGGAGGTTCCACTGTGCCACGTCCCTGCTGGGGACCTGAGCCTGGTGCTGGGCAGGGAACCCTGTGCTCCCTGTGCGGGGCAGGAACCCAGCCAGGCTGCCCGAGCCCTGCCCAGCCACCGCTGCAGCTGCTTCTGGTCACCCTGAGCGGTGCCCTGGGTCCCCCTGAGGGTGCCCTGCCCTGGGGGGCACAGGAGAAGCACTGTGCCTTCCCCAGGCACCCCCCTCTCTCAGCCTGCCACGGTCACTCACAGCTCCAAGGTAACTCAGATTCAGTCTCTCAGACCTCAGCCCCTCTGCAAGAGCCACTGCTCTCAGCCCCTGCCTGGGTACTGGGGAGCATTTGAAGGAAATGCATTCTCTCTCCCCCCGGTTGTTTCCACCCGAACCCTTCACTAACATCAGAGTGAAATTTTCCAGCTGGGAAATCAAACCTCAGTTTCCCCCGGGGCAGCTCAGGTGAGAGCTGCTTAGCCACTAGCAAACTGTATTATACCGAGAGCTCTTCCCCTTTTGTTTTCCATCAAACTGACTTTCCAGCCCTGCTCTCTATCAGTCACTGCATTTGCTTCTCTATTTCCTGCTTGTCAGCTGTGCAGAGGCGCGGGAGCTGCGAAGTGCTGCTGTCACCTGGAGGGACACACACGAGGCACAGACGCAGGGAAGGGAGACAGGAAAATGCTTGTCTTGAAATATTAAAAAATCATCTGGGCTCCGGGTGTGCTCTCAGAGTTTCTGGTCATCCAGAGACGGCGATGCATTAAATTGGAAAATGATTTTATTGAATAATATTGGAAAGGTTGCTTGCAAAAAAATAAAGGATGGAGACTATTGAGTTCCACCAGTGGCACAAGTGCAGCTCAGCCAATTCATTAACTCCCACCGTGCTGGGATTTTTCTCTGAATCAACGTGGATCAGTGCAGGGATGTGTGAATGTTCCCCCAGCAGGTAAAACAAAGCCAAGGCTTCACCCACGCCCGCTGCCCTTGCACCACTCAGAGCCACAACGCTGCCCCGGGATCTCACAGCCCCAGGAAAGCAAGGACGAGCTGCCTGCTCAGGGGCTGCTGTGTAAAACTGGGGCACAGGACCCCACTCTGCTCCTGGAGCAGGCACAGTCCTGTGCCAGTTATCCCCAGGAACAGGGACACACCTTCCTGAGCTGCTCTCCTTGGGAAGAATGAATGTAAACCTTCCAAAGGACCGTCCTGCTACCCCACCATCAGCTCTGCTCTGCCCCTCATCCCCCCCATCGCTGCCCTCCCTCCGCAGAGGGCTCTGAAGGAGGCACAGAGCACTCGGGGCTGCTGTGCCACGGCTGGGTTTTGTCATCCCCCAGGAGCTGAAATCCTCCCAGAGCTGGGCATTTCCAGGACACCACACTCCCACAGGGACTGCCTCAGCCAAGGTAAAATCCTCCCCAGGAGCACCCCCGGGACAGACAGGGCTGGCTCTGCCCACCCTGTGCAGGCATCCCTCGGGCTGCTGCGTTTCCTTGGTGCTGCCCCAGCACTGACTGATTGTGTTCCAGTGCCACTGAAATAACATTCAGTGCTCTGCAGTCACTTCAGCTCTCGGAGACAATAAATATTTAGCTGAAGTGCTGCTTTAAAAAAAAGAGAGAGACAGAGAGAAAGCAAGCCAACACTTTGGGAGCATGTGATTGTCCCAGAGTCAGCTTTAGAGCAGGACTGGAACACACCAGGCATAGGCTGGGCCACAGGAAATCCTCAGCAGGATAAAAGAAAGGGAAGCAAGAGAGGAACCCTGCAGCGTTTTTGTGGTGGCTCTGAGGGGCTGAGCAGCCTGGCTGGGGCACGGGACACCCGAGGAGAGCCACAGGCCAGCAGCAGTGACTCCTGAGCAGGGCTGGTGCCACCAACCCACCCAAGGAGCCTTTTCCTGCTGCTGACCCAAACCTGGTGCACAACGCCCCAGGCTGCTGCGCCTTGCAGAATGCTTTTGTTAAGTAAAACAAGAGTTTTGAAGAAAACTTCAAGGCAAATTCAAGGCAATTCTGCTGCTTCTGAGGCTCTCCAAGGCTCCAGCCCTTCCCTCTGACATAACGAGCAGTAGGAGACGTGAAATAAAATGGATAATGAAGAACAGGAAGATTAATAAGGAATGTGAGAGTGAATGAGGGAAATAACTCTTGCATTGTTAGGATGGTGCTAGTGGCAGCTTTATAGCAACTTATCATTTCTATTTAAAGCCTGGTTTGGGGGCTATAATCCCTCAGCTGTTTTCTGTACCATCTGGCTGAAATTTAGCATAAAATTTGTTATCTCAGAGGTAAATTAATTCTTTTCCCTTTATCAAAATTGCTGCATTTGGGCAAAAAAACCCCAAGATACAGGGACCCACATTCAGGAGCGTTTTTATCAGCTAAGAGCAATCTTTGCTTTAAAAACAGCTTATTGAGATAATCTGGTTCTGGGAACGACACCCGGTCCTTCCACAGGGTTTCTCACACTGTCTGTGTGTGCTCCTAAAGCCCTGCAGGGGCAGCTCAGGGCTGGAACAGCCCCAGGGCAGGGCCAGAGGCACAAGGACATCCCTGCCTTTCCCTGAGCCCACAGCAGAGGGTCCATGGGCCCGGACTGCCCTGGGACAGCAGCAAGGCAGGGGCTGGGGGGGTCTGGGGGTGCCAGGGGCAGATCCAGGGGTGTCTGGGCAGATCCAGGGACACCTCGGACAGCTCCAGGTGCTGAAGCCCGGCGGAGCCCAGCCCTGCCCGTGCTGCCCATTCCCAGCTCCGAGCCTGGCTCTGCCCTGCCATCCCTGGCTGTCCCGGGTCCCTGCGCTCCCCTCACTGCCCTGACTCTGCCCCAGCCCTGGGAGATGCCCCAGAGGGGGACATTTGCTGCTGCAGTGCCGCTGGGCGTGCCAAGGATGGAGACACCCTCTGAGCCCGCTCCCAGCTCCTCTCCACGGCACCGCTCCCGGGGGAGCCCAGGCTGGCGGGGGCAGCCCTGGGACACAGCTCCGAAGGGGACAGCGGCTCCTCACAGCTCTGTCCCCATCTGTTCACCCGAATAAAAGCTGCTCCCAGCCTGCCCAGCTCGGGGGGACAGCACTGAGCACCTTCCCCGAGCCCCACCACAGACTGGGAGTGCCAAAGCTCCACTGCCACCTTTCACAGCTAAACATTTCTTTTTGTTTTTCTGTTCAAGCCCAGACAGCCACTTTCTAATTCATTTTACATTAATCTCATTATTTCAATGCTCTCTGCTGCTTTGCTTCACTATCATCTGCAGCCATGCTTTGAGTTAAAGGTGTAGAGCTTTATCAGCTGAAAGAAGTCTCTATTTTCCAGTCTGGACTTCGATTATGCAGAAAATAACACAGCTCAGTGGAGGAAGGTTGCTGGAATAATTTGTATCTTTTTATACAAACTGATAATAAAAATTTAGCTCCTTGATGTGTTTTTCTCCCTTAAACTGTAGTTATGTTTCCTTGAATAGACAAATGCAAGATAAATTCAATTACAGCATAGTTTCTCCCGGGGTGAATAACCTTTAAATCAGCTCTGATCTCAGAACACATTATGAGATAACACACTGTCCATTACATTGTTGAAATTGGGGCTATGGCAGTGCCTGGAGTTGTCAGGATGAATATCAAATTATTTATGTTCCTCTTTGCATCCTTGAACAGCAAACAGGCTCGGCAGCTCTGGCAGCAAGGAGCCCATGCAAGGGCTGATTTCAGGGGAGGGAAGAGGTGTTTGCTGGCAGCACCATTGATCAGAGGGGTGCAGCCTCGGCCCGAGCTCCTGCTCCACCCCAGCTTGCCCAGAGCCTCCCCTGCTCCTCTGCAATAAAACCCAGCGCAGCCTCCCCGGCGGGGCTGCTCAGGAGCAGCGCAGCCACCGCGGCACTTCGGGGTTGAGCTGGTGACCAGCAGCAGCCCAGGAACCTTTCCCACCGCAGGATTTACGGGTTCTCTCCACCCCCTGTTCCATTTCACAGGCCTGAGTGTTTGACACAGCCACTGTCTGCTTCTGGGGGATACTTTTGTAAAACATTATCTGCTACAAGATCAGCTGGCCTCACAGAATCCCTGCTCAGCGGTGGCCGAGGCTTCGTGGTGACTCTGAGCCCCCCAAACACCCCGTGCCCTGTGCCACCGGGCCCTGTGCCACCAGGCCCTGCTCTTCAGCCCCAGCCCTGCTGCTCTCCTGGTTCCTGTCCTCGGGCAGGAGGAGACCCCAGAGCCTGGAAATTGCTGCTTTCACAAATCTGTTTCCACTCTGCAGAGATCACGAGCAACCAAAGGAGGGTTTTCCGATGTTCTTTACATCCAACAGTGATACAGAAAGCAGCCAGAACAATTCTACACGTTTCTCCCTCCCTGTCCTCTCCATAAAAAGCAATTTTTCTACTGCCAAGACACACCGTGAAGTTGGTAATGTTTTCTTGCTGCAAAGAGCTGCAGCTCCACCTTAAGTATGACACATCTCCCTCACAATTACACTTTTTATCTTCATTTAAAAAACCATTCCTAACTCATAACAAACCCCTCTGTTTCTGCCCACACACACTCGGTTATTCCAGGGGGTCCCAAAGGCAGCACAGCCTTTTTTCCGGGTGCAGCTGTAAGGACTGGCAGCCCCGTGCCTGCGTTTGCAGGCAGAGCGATCCCCCCAGTGAAACTGTGCTGTCCAGGGGCAGATCCCTCTCTCCTGCAGGCACAGAGTGATGTTTGGTTTGTGCAACAAAACCTGGAGTCTCTCAACAGAGCTCCCAAGCCCCCAAGGTAAGTACTTCAGCAGCGACTTCTTGCTTGCAGAAAAAAAACTTAAAACAATAATAAACACATTTTCCTGCATCACAGACCCCTTTTTTAGGCATCAAGGGGTTACACAGCGGAGGCTGCACTGATTTCAGTGAACTCCCTCGGCTCCAGGCCGGGATAAAGCGTCACCCGAGGGACGGGGAGGTGCTGGCAGGGAGGAGCCGGGACACGTCCCCTGCCCGGCTCTGAGTGCCGGGACGGGTGGCGTGTTTGAACGCCAGGCTGTGTCCCCTGCCAGGCTTGGAGTGCCACCTCCTGGCTCCGGCAGCTCCGGCAGTCCCATCCCTGCCCATCCCTGCGCCCCGCGTTCCCTCTGCTGTGCCGGGTTCGCTCTTCCATCCCAAGACATTTCCTGGCCCTTCAGGACACCCCGGCCCTGCTTCATCAGCCGGGTCTCATTAACCTTGAGCTCTCGCAATGTCTGTTCCCGGGGTGAGATGCGGGAGGATTTCCTGTGACGCCAGCCCTGGCCAGCGGCCCGGGACAGGCAGTGCCACCCTAAAGGGCACCGCACCGAGCCAAACGAGCCCGGGGGGTTTCTGCCCGCTAATTAACCGCGGGTTTCTGCCCGCTAATTAACCGCGGGTGCTCCTGCTGCGGCCCCGGAGCCCAGCGCCGGCACCGCGGCTCTCCCGAGCTGAGTTGGGGACCCAGAACTGGGTCCTTGGCACCCCCGAGTTCCCGGCTAAACCCAGGGCTTTGGGCACGGGCAAGGGAAGGACCTCACAGCACCCCCAGCGCACCCCAATTCTGACAGCCCAAGGCTGGAATCAGGCATTTCCTACAGCTCTGAATTAACGGGGGAACCGCACAAGCCCTTAAACTGCATTTTTAACCAGGTCACCAACACCTGAAGGAGATTCAGGAATTTCCAGTTCCTGCAGATCAGCAGTGCTGTCAGAAACTGAAATCATTTAATTTGTCCAATATTCATCCACAGGGTTCTGAGGGGAAGCTGGCAGATTTTCAGGCCTCTTTAGAACCTAAGCTGCATCAAACCTTGTTGAACCCTTTTTGTTTAACCACACCAGTGCTGGGTGCCACTGCCCCAGGCAATTCCTGCATTACCTGTGAGGGAATTCCCACTTTCCAACAGGCTCTGTTTTGAAATCCATGGTTATTTTGGCTCCCTTATTTTCACATTCCTACTAAAGTGCCATAAATCTGTTTCTGAACCTGGGGTTCACTATGCTACCATGAAATCCCCATATCCATACAGGCCTTAAATGGACACATTTGCAGACAGAATTTAAAGTTAATTTATTCTAAAGAACAAGACTACCTCCTCTAATGCCTCCAAAGCACAAGTTATGACATTACACCTATTAGTTTCCTAGTTTAAGGCAAAAAAACAAACGTTGTTAGAAAGATGCTTGATGAGAGAAGAGACAAATGGGCTAATTAGGTGAATACTTTTCCTTAAAGTGACTTCTCAGCATTTGGAGATTTTAATGTCCATTACCTCACTAGGAGCTGACATCAAGCTTCCTGGCTGGCCTCCCCTCCCTGGCCTCCCCTCCCTGTGCTCACGCTGCTCTCAAGCATTTCTGAAGGAACATATGCTTGTGCTAGCTGAGCAGGTTGGGGAATTAGAAAGGTCATTTATCAGTGCCTGTGCTGGGCCAGGGCTGGGGCTGCCCTCAGGCACAGCCTGGGAGCAGCTGCCGCGTCTCTCCCCAGCCCGGGGTGGGCTCTGCCTCCCGTCCCTCCCCACAGAACCCCCGTGCTGCAGGAGGCTCTGGCACTCAGGGGTTTGGTACCAGGCTGCGGAATTCCCATGGAGATCTCCTTAGCACATGTCTGGGGCTCCTCCCTGTATGCACAGGTGCCAGGCCAGTGCCAGGCTGTACCACCAGAGCCCGGAGGTTTTGTTCAGGGTGCAGGACTGCAGCTGCAGGCAGAGCTCGTTCAGGGTCCCTGCCCTCCGGAGCCTCCCACAGCAGCAAACCCTCACTCACACACCTGACTGCACTGCTGGGTCCTGCATGGAGAACACATCTGGATTTACACTGGCTGTTCCTTCACAATGGGGAACAAATCCCTTCTGCTCCACATTTGGGGAAACTTCCATTTGAGCCTGCCTGGTGGGTTTGCAAACAGCCAAGCTGCCAGGTACCAGCCCTGCTCATTTCCCTCATCCCCCAACACGATCTTGCATTTTATTTTTGTGATAGTAGGCTTTAAAATAAGACACAATGCCCCACAAAGCAGAGAAGACATTCCTGGAGCACTTTTCCAAAGCGTGTAAAACCCCTGCCATGCTGATGGATGTGGGATGATGAACCTGGAGGCACGATGGAAAAAGTAAATGGCAGATCCCAAAATACAGGGGTGGAGTGGAAGAATGGGAAACGGTGCCTTGATTCACCAAAGTGCTTCTGTTAGAGAATATTAATCTCTTCAGACAATCCATGGAAAGGCCCTGTAGCAATATCATATTAAATTAAGAGTCCCATCATTACAGTAGCCTCAGCTCAGTTTCGTAAGATGTACGGTGTCACCACACCAAAGAGGAGTCCCTGGGTAACTCTGTTCCTATACAAAAGCTGCTGAATGACCCTGATGTGACAATCCTTAGCATTTTGGGTGCCTGTCTGTCTCAAATGGGGCTTTCCACGGGCAGTGCAGCTGTCCAGCAGCAGCCCCACGAGCTGGGCAACTCAGTTTGGGAACCAACATCCTCCCCAGCATCAGAAAACATTACATCAACAGCCCTTACCAACAGTACAGCCCATCCCAGAGCTCCTCAGGGGCTGGCAGAGGAGCTCAGAGGCTCTGGCGCCTCAGGGGGGTTGTGCAGATCTCACCCCTAAAGCAGGAAAATGATCACTCCAAACCAGGCAAGACCACAGCAGTCATGGGAATGATACACAGATTACAGGGAGCAAACTGAGAGAACAACCCCAGCCCTCACACAACTGTTCTCTCACTCTTCACTTCTGCAACAAGGGCTGTCCACATCTCCGCCCACCTCTCCTCTCCCCACAAGTGCAAAACATGAACTTGTGCCAGTGGCTTTGCATTAGTAAAGCTGACAGTTCAATCTGCAGTCCCGGGAGCTGGATGGCAGCTGAAAATACCCAGCAGTGAAAGGAACATTCGGTGAATGAGCTGGGTGTGACACAGCAGAACTGGCAGCCCCCAGCCCGCGCCTGTTCCGCTGTGAGACTGTGGCAAAACTCCCCAAAACCTCCTGCAAGGCTCCCCTCCTACCTGCACCGGGAGCCAGACAGAATAATGACAGTGCTGCAATCTGTTTATGAAGGGTTCCAGCCTAAATTGTGGCTTCCAGGAATTCAGTTGCTACTCACATTATTTGAATTCAGGGGATTAAAGCTGTCCCTGGCAGCTCAGGCTCAGAGGGGCTGCGAAGCTGCTCCAGCAGCCAGAGGTGCCTCAGTGTCTGCTGCACCACCACCCTCAACGGCCACGGAGCAAAGCAGCTCCCCAAAAACCTTCAGATCCGGGCTCAAGGGGAAAATGAGGGGGAAAGAAGTCACCAACTATCTCTAAACACAGCACTGCACCTCCAGGAGTTTGCATGACCCTGGGAGTGCACGGAGCAGCCCCTGCAGCAGCCCAGGGCACGGGCAGGTGATCAGTACAGGGGCTCTGCAATTAGTACAGGGGATCTGTAATTAGTACAGGAGGGTCTTTGCAATGTGACACAGCTCAGCTGAACATCAGACAGTCCAAGATGCTCGAGGCTGGCTTCCACACTGTTGCTTCACACAAAGAGCTTTAATTCTGAACATAAGCATAAAAAGAATGGCTCTGAGTTTGTCCAAAATAAGTAATCAAGAGGGAGAGTTATTTGGTAATTTGCATCATTATCTCTGTCTGCTGCTGCATCTCTGCTGACAGCTCGTTTTTAAGCACTGAAATGTAGCCTAGGAGCCTTTCAAAACAGAGCAACCCTCCTGCTGCCGTGGCTACTTGGCCTGGGAGCTTGGCAGGGGAAGAAGAGCGAGCTGTGGAAGCACTGGGGGTCACTGTCCTGTTTCCACCCCCACGTGGGGTGTAGCACCATGGACTCACTGCCTGCCTGCTCTCCAAAAGCGAGAGCCTTTTCCAGTCACCTCTCAAACTGAATCAGTGTCAGAGGATTCTAGAGCTGAGGGCAAGTGAGCAGGCTGGGGAAGGAAGATGGACTGCCCAGCAGCTCAGGCAGCCCAGCAGGACTCGGGATCCAGCTCTGCTGCAGGATGTGCCACGGGGATGCTGCACTGGCAGGGGTTCCTGGGGTGTGCACCAGGCTGGCAATGAATCTCACTCCCTCAGCAGGGGCCAAAGGCAGGGCAGGACAAACACACTTCTCCTGCTGGCTCCCAGACTCAGGACCCTTGAACAAACCATAATACTTCCCCTTCCCTCCAAATGAACTCAGTAATAATAAAAAACACCAAAAGCAGAACTCACCTTTTCCCCCGAGGTCCCTTCTGTCCCAGCAGCCAGTGCCCAGAAGAGCTTCCCTGACCTTCACCTGCTCTCTCCTCTCCTCTCCTCTCCTCTCCTCCCACAGCTGCCTCCCATCACAGCCATCACAGCTCCCACCAATCCTGACCCCCATCTGCCCTCCCCACCTGTCTGGGCTGCCATTAGTGCCTGTTCCAGGTGATTTCACTGATCACCCCCTCCAGCAGACAGCTCCAGCTCTGCTCCAGGCCTGGAGAAGGAGAAGTGTTCATCTGTCTCCTTTGAGGACACAGGGCCACTTCAGCCTGCTCACATTTTCATCCTGTACAGTCGGAAGTCACTGAGCTTCTCAGATGAAAGGCTCTCCTCTAAGTGCAAATTATTATTAATGAATGTCTCTCTTGGCTCCTTGACAGGGAAGTGTACCTTGCAGCACGTTATCTCTGCAGCCACGCACCCCTGGCAGCGGCAGATTCCCTCTCCTGGCAAGTGAGCTGTGGTGACAGGAGGGAAGCTCGAGCAGCTCCCCGTGCCCCATCCCAGTGCCTCTGGAACTGCAGCGCAGCAGAGCTTCAGAAATGTAAATCCTGCCATTTGACCCGATGTGAATTTCTCAAATAAATGATATTTCACAGCCCAGTGGCTTCCTCCCTGCTGAGATGATCGTTTATGGTGGCTCACTCAGAACAGGGCTGTGACAGGATTTCTGGTCAGTGCAAGACAAATTGAAAAATTTCAGTATGGGCCTCTGAAGTCCTATGTTCTGTAGCTTCAGAAAAAATTAAATGCGAAGGCAGGGCTCAGGTTTTTTCCCTTTTATCTCCCTCTGCTGTCTTTTCAAATCCAGCCTGTCCTCCCCCGCAAAGACCCACAATTTGGTCACCTTGCTCCTGGGGGTGCCACCCCTCACGGGTGCTGCACAGAACACCCTCCTCAAAAACACTCTTGGTCTGTTCCACCCTGTGCTCCCACAGCGAGTTATTTTTGCCTCAGTGCCGTGTTTCTCGCTCCTCTGCTGTTGCCTGTTGCAGCTCCATGCTGTAAATGCCTTTTTCCCCTCAGGGACGCTGCGTTTCCCAGGCAGAGCTGTGATCCCGGAGGCGTGGGGCTCCTCTGGGAGCTGGGGTTCAGTGGAACCTGCTTCCCTCTCAGCCCGCGGTATCAGTCAGAGAAGCCACGTAATTCATTAATTATGTCTGGGCTGCTCGGGAGCTGCCAGGGCAGGAGCAGAGTCCCGGTGCTGGCGGAGGCAGGGGATGAGCAGGATGGATTGTGGCTGTGCCCTGACCTGTGCCTGCTGCTGCTGCTCCTCACATCCATCACCAGCTGCCAGGGAAGGGAAGTGCTGCACCAAGGAAGGGCAGAGCAGGGAAAAACCTGCACACATCTCTGTTCTCGCTCCAGAAGTGGCTTAAATCACATTCCAGGGCAGCAGATGCAGCACTTCAGCACAGAAATGACAGAGCAGCCCCCTCCCCTGGGGAAAGAGAGGTGAATTTGTCAAGCCGTGTAAAGCATTTTAATTACAATTTGTATAACATGTATAAATAAATATTACATTCTTTCAGTCTACAATGCATACTAGGCATACCTTGTTAAAACCTCCAGCTATGTTACTGGGTGGCAGGATTGATTTTGTCCAAGTAAAAAAACCAAACTACGGAGTTAAGTAATTAAAAAACCCAAACCAACGAAATACATGGCAAAGACAGGACAATGCAAGTGCTTCTGGCTAAGTCAGGACATAATGCTGCTTTCCACAGGCTGGACGTGCCATCTCTCCTTTCGGTTATGAGAGCTTTGGGAGGACAGAGGTTTCCTCACTGAATAGATTTTGATCTGTGTCCTCCATGAATGTGAACTGGCACTGAGTCATCACAGTTCTGCCAGTTCACACCACAAATTAAATCTCTATTTTGTATTTGCCTCTGATTTATTACTGGGCTGGTTATTTGTTTATTCCAAACACTAGATTTACAATCTGGTGTAAAATTTTCAGTCTTAGCTGGTCCAGTGGCAAAAAAACCCAAACAAACAAACAAACAAAAACCTATAAAATTGCTCCAGATATTTCTCGATCTTGCTTCAGCAATATTTCCCTCCCTCCCCACAGTCTGCCCAGAGGCCAGCTCTCCCAGTACAAGGAAATAAAAGTTTGGGGCAATCAGTGTCTTTCTGTCCGTTCTTCTTCTTGCTTTCAGAGCTTGATGAGAGCTGGTGACATTAGAATAAACAGAAAATTACAGCACAAAATGATGCATTCATGAACTCGGCAAAAATCCAAAACCCAGACTCCAGGCTGTACACATCTGGCCTGTGATGGTCTCAGTTCCAGGTACATTTAACATGCACCAGTGGGGCACTCCCATCGCTTGGTACTTCTAAAAGCTAACAAAAACCAGCACCTTCTTCCCTTGGTGAAACGCAGGAACTTTGGTTGTGGAAATTTAAAACGAGCAACTAAACAAACAATCCAAACCTGAAAGGAAAACGAAAATTCTTCCAACAGAACGTATTTCTAGCTAGGGTGAAATGGAGGCTCAGGCTTTCGGAAGAGACACCACATGGAAATTATTACTCAATACTTATCCCCTGAATTCTTTAAATGACAGGAGACTGTTTACAGCTAACTTAGAAACAGAATGTTCTTGGCCCACTGTGAACTTATTGAATTTTAAATTTTCCTGTTTTCAAGATATTTAAAAGAAAAATACAAGCGGGAAAATGATTCTGTTTCAATTTACAAGACAAATGGAAAAGCAAAAATGAAAATACCAGGTAATTTCTTCCTCCTTCACATGTAATGCCAAAGATACATCTTCACTTCAAATGAAGGAATAAAAAGAAACGGCTTGAGGTACCAATATAAAAAGTCTCCTTGTGGGTCATATGTCCATAACTGTGATGTTTTATTGCAACCAGAACAAGTTATTGTTTGCCTCTTGCTTATTCTTTTCATGCTCTTATATTCTCTCATTTCTTTTTACAGATATTTTTGGTACTGTGAAATATTACTATCATTATTATTTGTATGACCCATAAAATGAATTTTCACAACCTCATCTCGCCCAGTTCATCATATTGGTCATACCATTTCCTTGTTCCTTTCTGCTATTTATATTCCACTTCCTCAATCCATGAGTAGCAGAATAACCGCTGGAAAAAAAACCCAAAAAAACCAACAAACCAACAAAACAAAGTGAAAAACAAAAACAAACCATGGACAGTTTGGCAAATTTCTTTCCCTGATTATAAAAACTGCCTCGTCATTTCTCCTGGCGATTCCTTCCCCTCCCCCTCGTCCGTCCCAATATATACTGTAGAACTGAAGGCATCAAGGTGTGGTTAAACCCCAAAAAACCCAGCAAGGAGCTACACTTTGTCTTTGAACTTCTCCATGTAGTTTTGTATCTCTTTGGAGTCCCCCAGGTCCATGTCCTGGCACACCCACTTAATGTCATCGTCATTGCTGCTGAGGATGGAGTTGACGGTGGGGCAGCCGTCGTCGGGCGGGATGGTGGTGAAGGTGGTGAACTTCACCCGCTTCCGCTTGGACGTGGGCGAGTGCAAAGGTTCCGATTTCTGCTCCTTGCCCGGCCTGCCCCCCGAGTCCGCGGCCCTGCGGACCTGGCTCTGAACGTTCTTCTGGGCGCTGCCGTTGAGCAGCTGGTTGCTCTCCTCGCCGCCCGCGCCCCGGTCGATGATGGTCGTGTGCTCGTCCTGCTGGGGGGACGCGTCCGCCGCGTTCTCCAGCAGCTCCGCCTCGTTCCCCAGCCACACCCAGTCGTGGGAGTGCGTCATGGTGGTCTGTCCTTCCACCAGCACCTGCTTGTGGCGGTACCTGAGTGCAAATGTTGCACAGTTGATGAGGAACACCAGGATGGCCAAGCAGAAGACACCCAGCAGGGCGTACATGCCGATCTCCAGGTCGCTGAGGCCCCGGGGTGTCTGCACCAGGTCGTTGTCCTCCATGCCAGCCCCGCCCTTGGGCAGCTCCACCTGGGCGGGGAAGTTGGTGAAGTCTATGGGGATGTTCTGCAGCTGGCTGTCGTCCGACAGTTTGCCGCCGTCCAGCCGGTTGTTTTTAACGACTCTGTTTCTGAGGATGGACTTTGCCGTGGTGCTGACCTTCCTGAGGAGCCCCTCCTCCCGCTCTGCCGAGGAGCTGCCGTAGTAGCGCCCGTCCTGCCCGAAGCGCTCCTGCTCCGCGGCCTTGTGGCGCCGGTCGCTCGCGTGGTTCTCGATCTCGTCCGCGTCGTAGTCGCCGCCCGCATCCGCGTCCGCGTCGTTCTGCCCGAACTTCACCTTGATGCTGCCGCTGCCCACGGCCAGGACACTCTTCCTCTTGGACTTCTGGCAGGCTTCAGAGATCATCATGTCCACCTTGATCAGCATGCCCTGGCCCTCGCCTTCTGCTGCCACAACCGGCCACTTCAAGGCAGGGCTCTGGTGGACGGAGACCACGGCTTCGTCCAGCGACACGGCCGACAGGGAGAAGTCCTTGGGGTCATAAATGTCCAGTGGAGTAACGGAGCTGTCACTGAACTGGATCCAGGTGCTTACCACAGCTTCCTGGAAGGAGAGGGACACGGTTAAAGACAGGGCTTTAAATAAATCGGCTCAACCCACTGCAGCTCATCAGTCTCTCAGCTCCGACCAGAAATGGCGACAGTGGTTCTGCGCTGTTTAAAGCAAACCAAGCCTCGACTGATGGGGCAGAAATCTGGTCACATTTTCCACTGTTATCCCTCCTGCAAATGTTTTGCAAAAGGACATATAAAATAATTGATATGAGATGTCCTTATTACCAAAGTACCCATTAGCAGGCTACAATTTTACAAGCTTTATAAGGAAAGTCATTCCTGTCGTACAAAAGCCGAAAGAGGCAAATCAGGAAAATTACTTGAGGCGCTTGACAGAACACTTATTTTCCTCCTGTTCCACATGCACAGGTGTCATGGGGAGCTGTCAAATTAAGGCATAAATATCTTACCAGGAATAAGGAGCTACCACGGTATCTTGGAAATGGCTGGAGAAGATTCATCTGACAGAAAAAGACTCACAGAACAATTGCCATTTTGGCAGAGAAAGGTTTGCCTTAAGTAAAACACACTTTATCCTTGAGATCATTAAAAACTCCACTGAATTTTTGTGTCAAGGATGGGGATTCTGGCATGATCTCTACAATAAAAATACAAATGGCCTGGATTTAATTGGTCGGTCTTTGTGCTCTGCAGGTAGCACTGTTAGAAGTCATCATTAGAAGCAAACACAAAGCCAGAGGTCAGCTCTTTGCCATGTGAAATCCCATCCAGATGACACAGATATTTACTCCTCCATATCTCAATAGCCTTCTTTGCAGGAAATTTCTTTAATTTTTCATTTGTTCTATGTCTTGCCTGTGTAGCCAGCAGACGGCCAGGCAGATTGCCAGAGTGCAACTTCCCACAAAAGTGAAGTTCTTTTCTTCCCACACTTAAACCACAAATGGCTCTAATAACTTTACACTTGGGTACATCAGAACAACTGGGCTGAAAAATCAGCACTGGGGAAAAACACTGCCACCCTGTTAATGTCCAGTCATAATACAAATTTACAACTTAATATGGTTTTCAATTGGCTGCAATTTGTTATGGTATGGTTATAAACAAAGAGAATTGCTACCCTCTAGTTGAATTTAAAGCTTTTCAATGAAAACAGCAAGGGGCATTTAGCTGTGCAGAAGGTTGGGCCATACCGAATATTTGATTTCCAAAGCACTATCAGCAAGTACTTGAGGGACTGAAAGAAGAAAAATAAGTCGTGGCACAACAGGGAAGAAGGCAAAGTTCTTGGTGATTCAAATTTACTTCAAACAGCTGAAACAGAGCCAGGGTAACTCAGAAGCTGGGAAGGGTGAACTGCATAAGGAAATTAAAACATCTGATCTTTCATTAGAGAAACAGCCCTGAAATGGTTGAACAGACAGAAACACAAAGCTGCAGGGCACAGCTCGAATTTCCATCACAGAAATCTATAGTGGAGCAACGCCGGTCATAGGAAAGCAAAGGGGTTTTTTTAATGGATATGTGCAGAGAGAAACAGATTCATCCCCTCAGGCAATTCGACACCCTGTTGCCTTCCTTGTCCCTAAAACAAGAGGTCAGCCTCATGTGCCACTGGGGAAGAGACACTGACTTGTCATCACCCTATGCAAGGGAGAACACCAGCACCATTTCCAGAACACCATCACTGCCTGCCAGTGCTGCTCTCCTCTGGGGAGCAGGGTGAGAGAATCAGCGCAGGATTTTGTACAGGTAGGGCTGGAAACAATGCCACCTGTGCCTCCTTCCCAGCTGGGAACATCCGCAGCTCCACAAAGGGATTTACGTCACTAAATCCTTCGTGCATTTGGACAAAGCTACCAGCAACTTCAAAGCAACTTTTATTCTTTACACCATTTCTCTGCTATTCTGCATTCCTGGTTTTATGAAGCAGAGACAGAGAAAAATGAGATGGCAGTCAGCTGAAATTTGCAGGCACACGTGTGATTTACTGCAGATAACAGAGGTGTGCACTGGCTTAGCCATTACTTTCTACCAGCACTGACATTTTTTATTTCCAAGAGAACGTTTCTTCATAGGAGGAACCAATTTTTTTCACAACACTGTCATGCCCATACTATGGACAACATTAATTAAAAAGGAAAGAAAACAAATGAGAGAAAGAGGGAAAGAATTTTAAATCCTGCCAAAATATATTGTATCACCCCAAATATTCTATTTGGCAAGAGATCATCTCCTCTCATTCACATTGTTAAAGGAAAGCCAAAGGCAGGGGAAGGAAATGAATTTCCCAAATGATTATAAATTCTGAAAAGCTAAAAAAAGAGAAAGAAAGGAAATGATTTAGTGGCATGTCCTTCAAGGAGCTGTTTCTGCAGATCCTGTGTACCACATCAATAAATCCCCTCCAAACCCCTGACAAGGTCCCCCAGTTACTCTCAGAAGATGAAGATGGATGGGAGCCTTCTCACCTGCAAAGCTGCTGCCCCTCGTCTCATGCCCTCAACACTGAGGTGACAAATGCTTGTGTTCTTTAATTACCCAGCATAAACAAAGGGTTTGAGGGATTTTCTTGCTTTCCAGCCATTCTTTCCCCCACTTTTCCTCTCTCTGCTCTTCACACACGCACGGACGTGCTCAGCTGCACTCCCAGGACCAGTGACCCACACTGACACATCAGTGCCAGCGCTCCCCACAGAGCAGGAGCATCTGCAAGCTGATTGTGATGTGAAGTGAGCCAGAGAATGTTCATTAGATCATGTTAATGACAGCAAAACCCAGTTCAGAGGTGATGAAAAAACTGCTTCCCACAACCACTGTTGATTATCATCAGGCTTTCCTTAAGCACATAATAAACTTTATCAAGACATATTTTGTCTAAATTTTCCCCTGTGCCTTTGCTATTCTCTGCCCCCACTGCAGGTATAATTTCAGCTCTTGATCTGTGGCAGTTCCACCACCTTTCCTGGCCTTCAATTACATTGTGGCGTATCAGTCCAAAGACACCATTTGCTAAATCTTCTTGGATAAACTGGCTGCATTTCAGGGAATTCTGCTGCTTAGAAACACAGATCAGGATATTTGATTTTATTCCATACTCAGAATAAAGAGGCCTTTTAATGGTCTTCATTCACTATAGCACAAATAGAAGTATTTGTGAATAAGCCCTCAATTGCTGGGGTCAGCTGCAAGAGTCCTGGAGTGAGGCAGGACATCACAGGAAAGAAATGGTTGGCTCTGCAGAAAACAAATGCATCCCTGCCTCAAATAAAGGCAAAGGAATACTGTTCCCAGCAGCTTCTATTAGACCAGCTCTGATTGTTCTGTCTGGGGACTTGAATGCTGGAATGGATTTCCCTAGCAATTTTATCACATGAAATATCAAAGTATTACATGTGCATTTATTTTTGAGCCTGTGGCTTGTGTAGTAAAAATTGGGCTTGATCGTTATGATGTGGAAATGAAAGGCAGCCAAGACTCAGATCTTAATTCAAACCATGCATTCCCCCACTGTGTATTTCTCTTTCTCCTTTTTGTCCAATCTGCTAATGTGACATTCCTTTCCAGTGGGAATTTGCTTGCATTTGCAAGGGAAGAATTCAGATTTTTATCTAACAATGCATCGCTTCTCCCTTTCCCATGCTGCTTAACTCCTTTGTCATTCCTGTGAGCCAATACATTGCCCTGTCAGTTTAAAGAAGATATAAATACAATTTAAGTGTAACTTACACTGCCAGGGTGGGGTGATGAATCCACACCACAAAAACACTCCTAATATCTGTTACTAAACTGTGAGATGCCAGTGAGTCCTCAGCACTGGTTTGCATGAAGGCCACAAGCCGAACCAGGCCGTCCAAAGGGCAGGGACTTGGGAAGGACCCCAGCCTGTCCTGCCCAAGAGTGCTGGACACCCTCCCCTCCCTTGGGGTGTCAGCAGACACCCCCAGCCCCAGGGCTGCACCTTGTCACTGCTGTCAGCAGGCACCACACCTGTGGAACACAACAACTTGGCTTCCAGGAAGCCCCAACACTGCTCTTTTTCCCTGAGAAAATGTCTGCAGTTTCCCTGCAGCACTGACAGATACATTAATGCACAGAGCTGTTTATTAAAGGCTTTTTTTTCTCTTTCTTCGCTGACCCATTTCAGTTCATTAGACCCCATGCAATATCCTACAGTGACAAAAAAACTGGATATGACTGTGAGTTTCCCTGCAGAGCCAGCTGAGATGTGAGAGTCCTTGAAGCTCGCTCAGATCAGAAAACACTTAGACACTGTAGGTTTTCTTTTATTTACATTTTGGAGAAGGCTTTAGATGACAGTGTTGATTTAACAACTGTCAGCAAGCCAAAAGGAACAGCTTTCCTACCTGAGCAGATGGCCACTAAAAAGAGATTACTCACAGCTACAGTTTCCACATTTTTAGAAGATACTTTATCTTCGATATTTAGAAGTTGGTCAACCTGTGTCTATTTTTAGGCACCTAAATCACTGATCCCACTTTTCAGTGCCGATGAGCTCCCTATTGATTAAAAAATAATATTCGGGCTCAGCATCCCTCAAGGTCACCCTGTCCCAGCAGGTAATTAGTTGCCCAGTGATAGAAAAAGGTATCTAACTTAAGGCATCCAAGGTAAAAAGAAATTGGCTAAAAGGGAGTCAGGGAAAACAGTTGACTAAGAACTCTTTTTTTTTTTTCTGTGTGACCATGCTGAGACATACCCAATCATTCCTGAGGGAAACAAAACCTTCAGCTGTCTTAATTTTGTTTTTCAGTTGCATCAGTAAGGTTTGCATGAGTTATTTGGGCCTTTTTATAAACTTGCTTGAGAGGAAAAGACACTCTTAAATAATGAAGTCCTCACAATGTTCAAGCATGTGCTTAGTCCTGGGCTGTCTCCTTGGCAAAAACCCTCTTTCAAAAGGGCTTGATTTTCAGAAAACACTCAGCACTTGCCTTCAGAATTCCAGCTCAGTCAGGATCTCAGCTGATGCACTCCAAATCATGAGTCACTTCTTGCAAAATTTAGCCACAAACATTCCTACATTTGCATTAATTTTTCTAAGCGACAGTGACTTAAATGTTACATCCTTCATTCAAGCTGCAAATGAAAGGAAAAGATGTCTGTGGCTCTACAGGTCACTCCTACGCTATTTCCTTCCATTTATTTCCCAGTGTGAAATCTATTCCTGTCGTGTTGTTTTGGTGATGGAGATGCAAAATCCCTCAAGTCTTTTCAGCAGTCTACAGGCTGAGAGAGGTTTAGGCTTGAGCACAAGTGAGTGTCTTACAACGAGGTAGAAGGTGAAATGAGCTCAGGCCTCTGGGCAGGGAAGTGTCCCAGAGAGCAGGGACTGGTCCCAGAGTGACCAGGCAGGACCTCAGACACTCGCAGGCCTCAGCAGCATTGGGGCAGGAACGCCTCAGGTTTTGTTTTCAGTCTTTGTCTGAGGACAGTGGGCCAGATGTGGTTTCCAAGCCCTGAAGAAGGGTATAAATGGGTTAATTACATAAGGTTCTTATGTTTACAGGATGCAACAAATGGAACAGATGGGCACCATATCCTTCTAGTTTGGACATATTCCTGTCACTAAGTTATAAAACAAACTAAATTATTTTTATGTTCCAGAAAATTAGGTAGCAATAATCATGAAAATGGGCCATAAAACTTGACTTGAGATCTCTCCCTATCTATGTGAGAGGAAAAAGAGCTTCTGCAAGAGGAGTAGCTGTGGACAGACTTAATTGCATGGTCCCCAGTCCCAACCCTCAAATCAACCGACGGAGCAGGAGTGTTCCAGTGCTGACCCTGGGGTTATTCTGGGCCAGAGTGACTGTTTGACTCGATCTGGTGGTGCTCTCCAATTTCTTTTCCACAGAGGTTGTGACCTGAGACAAGTTGTTTGAAAGACCCCCTTTGGAGAGATGGGAATTTGCTGGCTTAAATTAAGATCAGCACATGAACTGGATGATG
This sequence comes from Orthonyx spaldingii, assembly GCA_013397795.1. Lineage (NCBI taxonomy): Eukaryota > Metazoa > Chordata > Aves > Passeriformes > Orthonychidae > Orthonyx > Orthonyx spaldingii. The sequence goes on along the minus strand of VZTJ01005788.1, from coordinate 703,263 downwards.
AAACCCCCCAAATCCATATAAAAAATAAAAGGAGAGATGAGCCTGACAATGTGCCATGGCTCCAGGAGGGAAAAGAAATGTATCTGGCCATCTTCTGCCTCTGTTTTACAGCTCTTCAAGATATTAAATTGTGACACACAGAGCTCAGTGCTCTCCAGCATGAAAAACAACAGCTCATACAGCAAACCAGGATCACTGTCCAAAGACTGCCTGTGCAGCGAAACCAACACAGGTTCATTAGCTAAAGAAAGGGTATTAAAAATGTAAATAGCATAAACTTCAGTGTAGTGAGAACTTTTACTGCAGATGCAGTCCAGATTTGAAGGGAAGGAATGACAAGGCAATTCCAGAGTACCTGTAGGGAAAAGCAATTAACATGGACACAGACTGAACCTGAAGTCTAAATTCTAAACTTGTTATGAATTACCATCTGTACTTTACCCTGGTAAAACCCTGCCTATCCCAGAAGGCAAAGCCAGTAAATCAGAGTGCACATCACCTGCTTAGGGGTGTGCAGCAGCTCTTGGGCCACGGTCGTAGCCACAATGGCCCTGCTGGTGGCTGCACTGGGCTGCAGGAAGAGCGAGAGCCCGGACACCAGCTGCACCCCCAGGTCTGTTATGGTCACTTTGTCATCCAGAACAGTCACTGTCTTCTCTGCCAGGATGGAGTCAGACAGAGGAGACAAAACCTGTGGAGAAACACAAAAGAATCAATTTAGAAAAAGGCTGATCAATTAAAATAACCTTTCTTAAGGTCATCATCCCTTCTTGTCTCCAAAGCTTTATGTATAGAAATGCAGAGCACACTGGAAAGGGAGTCTGATTTCATTAGCAGGGTCAGCAAACCTGAGTGGAGAGATTATGGCTGAGAACCATCCAAAACTGGGAGCTGTCCTACCCCAGCTGTGTCATTTGCATCATTTCACCAGGAGAGTGGATTTAAAATTTTCTTCTGTTATTCTGTGCTCCCATATGGATGAGTTGATTCAAGTTCCCAACTACTTCCAAGGGAGGTTAGCAGCCTAGGATTTGTCCTTCACTTCTTGGCTTGGAAATTCTTGTTCCTCTGGTTTTTTCTCTTCTGATGGAAGATCAAGACAGTAGCATATCCTTCCCTTTACTGAAACTAAGGGCCATGCTGTTTTCTTCAGGGAACTACTGAGAGCCCCTTCATGCACATGAGCTGTCTGTTCCACCTTCCTCACACCCACAGCCTAGATTAGCTCTTCTCACCCTTCACACATTGGCTTTAGGAAGGACTCACACAGATACCCCCACACCCAGGGTCTCTGTGGGAACGGCAGCACGTGGCAGGCACAGAACCAGCCCAGACCCGCTGCCCAGAGCAGGTACCTGCATCGTGGTCATTCCCACTTCCCGCCCGATCAGGATCCTGCCCTCCTGCAGCTTGGCAATGTGAGGATCCTCCAGCTTCATGAAGTCCATCACCAGGTCTGTGATGTCGAAGTGCCAGTCCGAGCCCAGCAGGTAACTGAGCTGCCCCCAGGGCCCGGAGTCCTCGGCCACGAACTGCGTGAGCACCCTGACCATGGCGTGCTGGTACTGCAGGGTGCAGCCCCGGCCCCGGCGCTCGTCCTCGTCCTCATCCTCGCTGTCCCTCGTGGGCCTGGGGCACGAGAAAATGGGGATTAGAGCAATGTTCTCAATTCAAATGAAACATCAGAGTGCTGATGGAGAGTACTCCCTCAAACACAGCCCTCCCTTCTGGTTTTCTGGACCACAGATGACCCTTGGCTGCCTCAGCTGATGGAGGACCACGCAACTGGACTGTGCCACTTTTCCATCTGTGCTGCCACGTCCTAACAACAGCCCTGTCCGTGGGCCTTACCAGAGCTCCACACTGGACTCTGGTGCCCAAGACAGACACACGCACGGAAGCAAAGGTCCCACAACTTCCAAAAGCTTTATTATATCTGCAGATGCCCAGTGCAAAGCACTGCTGCTCCTCAGGGGAAGATGCTGCATTTTGGGAGCATTCATTTCACAAATCACCGGAGAAATGCAGCGACTCAAACCCACCTTTTGTTGGAAACCACAGGGACTCGCCAGCCTTTGATCTGGCTGAGTTCAGTGTCAGAAATGTCGATCTGCAGGGGCAGGCGTGGCACCCACACCGTGATCTGCAGGGGAGCGCTCAGGTACTGATACGTGAAGTTCACAAGAGCGTTCACCTTGCCCTTCATCTCCTTGCCATTGACAAAAACATAGTCACACCTGTCAGAAACCTGAGAGGGGGAAGAGAGAGAGGAAGGAGAAATGGTGATCACTGTGACAAAACAAGCTCCAAGTGTAACCCTGGCAGCTCGACCCCAAGAACAAGCAGAAAAGGCTCCCTTCTCTTTATGCATGTTAATGACGGCCTTTTGCAGCGGGAGCAGCTGAACACAGAATCCTCCCCTGGCTCAGGAGGCACAGCCATGCTGGAGGTGCCCAAGGACTGCACACTCTTTATGAAGCCTGCAGTTGGTTTTCTGGCTGCGATGCAGCGAGCAACAAACCGATGGCAGTGCTGGGAATTCTGAATGAGCAAAGCTCCTTCCCGGCTTGGTCAAGAGGAACTCAGCAAACCCAAACTGGTCTCTACAGGGGCAAGCAGCAAAGCAAAGCTCCACCTGGAAGATGATCTTCATCAGGGGGTGATGCTGCTTTCAAGACTGGCCCTGCAGTAGATTTCACCCACTGAAGAGTAACAGAAGTCTACTCATTTCCCCTGCAATAAACATTATCTGTTTATAAATGTTTACATTTTGATTAAAGCTGTAAAGTACTTCTAAACACTACAGTAGATTTATCATTAATATGTAAATGCTGTCCTGAAATATAAGCAAGCATTATCATAGTCATGTAAGAGTTATATCAGTAATCACTTCTTTAATCAGTGTTGTAATTTACAGACCATTGAGTTTTCTCATTTATTATGTTACTGAGTACTGGTGATAAAATCACTCCTGGATATATAAATCATTAAGAGAGATGCAGACAGTATGAAGTGACTCCATGTGATAAAGTCATTGTCATTTCTATTCCTAAAGGTGTCATAAATGTCTGGGGGAATCCTGTGGCACATTAATCATCCATTAAGTGGTGAGCAATGGGAGCTGTTCCATTACTAAACGAGCTGGTATGTCTGCAGAAATTAGCAGTGAACCCAGCAGATCCCAGCTCCTGCTCTTGCTCCCATCCTGTCAGAATTCTATTTCATCACCCGTAACGAGCATCGGGAATGGCGGAAATGCATCTCCCCACCTGAACGTGTATTTACATTATCATCTGCTCCCTTTGGTCCACTCCCAACACCATTTCATTCAAATGGAGATTGTCAGCTGGCAATGCTGATGTCCCCAGACTCATCCAGCAGATGGATGCCCTCTGTGACCATGGATGCAGGAGCTGAGCTGCTCCCAGTTTGACAACAGGTCCTGTTCGGGTCCTCTCTTGGGTTTAGGCACTGCTCATATTCTGGTAAAATATTTGATGATGAGATTGCAAAAAGAAACTTCAGAGAACATAATACAAACATTTCTCTGCCTCATTCCCAAGAGGGTTAAGCTCTAACAGCTCTGTCGACTGAAGCATCACCACGTGCTACAATACCTGACCCATCCCTCTCTTCAGGCTTCTCCCTCAGACCATCTGAGGCCGATTTAAAAGCCTGAAGGGGGCAGAAACGTCTTCATTTTAGCACTGTGAATGGCATGGCTTAATTCTACATCTATTAGCTTGAATGGCAATACAGAAACAGGTTTAGTTCACACCAGGCTGTTTCAGAAGGACTGTTTGATCTCATCTAAAAGCGCCGTGCAGCAGAGGTCACGAGGAACCCAATACTGTGGCATAATATCCTTTGTAACACCAGGCAGTTATTCACAACTCTTTCCTAATGGGCTGCTTGTTCTTTCTGTGGTGTCTCTGCACCAGCTTCACCCTGGGAGTGGAATCATCATGAAAATGTTTCTCATGAAAACAACTCCAAGTGCAGGCAAGCAAGAGCAGAATGTCAGGAGTTGCAGCCCTGTGCTCTGAGCAGGGAGGTGTTCGTGCCTGGAGCAGAGAGCAGCCTGGGACGTGCCAGGGACACTCAGCCCTTGCATCTGAGCTGCTGATGTCCATCCTTGTCTGGAACATCCGACAAAGCAGCTTCAGACAAAGCTTGTGGCTCTCCAGCTTTATCTCCCTTTGAGCAGAAGTGTTTGGGAGGCTTGGCAGCAAAATCCAGTTGAACTCTGCTTGGAGCAACAGCCACTGCTGTCCTCAAGGTGGTTCCATCCCACTCATCGCTATGGAGCTCAGCCCAAAGACAAAATGAACTTTCTGGTTTAGTTGTACAAGTTACTTATTTATGCACCTTGCAAACCACCTGCATGTGCTGATAAAAGATTTCTGACAACATACCCAGCTCCAGACTGGTCAGGTCTGGTCTAGATGTATGATTTTATATTGTCTAGAGCTCAGTGTTGTCAGTAACTGAACAAATCTAACTGCTGGGGAAAGAAAAAGAATAACAATAGTAGCAAAGCTGCAATTCCAAAATGGTTCTGGGCTGCGATCCAATCTCCATCTGTATTTGTAAAGCTGCTCCGCGCCTTCGTGGGTATGCCACGAACAAATGGGAAAACAAGTCCATACAGCATCCTAAGGAGGTGGCTGAGCAGCCACCACAAAGCCTTCCAAGCTGCTCCAGGTTGGTATTTATTGCTGGGCATGCATCAGCAACAGCGGCAGGTCTTTAGGAGCTGCACTGCGAAAATCATTATTCTCTTCCCCAAGAACAAGCATTGCTAATGTCCCTGCACATGCTTTTCCTCTGCTCCTGTGTTTCTGATATAAAGAGGCAGCACACAGAGAGGAGAGGAGGAGCAAAGCTCACGCTGTGCTGGGTTCCTGTATCACTGCATGCATTTGAACTATTGCAGGGATCCACTCTGGAAGCATCTTTGGATAGAGCAAGGCAACACTTCCCAACGAGTGCTACACAGGAGAAAATATCTCTGGATTTAACCACAGGGTGGGTGTGCTCTCTGTGGGTTAATGATACTCATCCTCCTGAGATGTTCAGGTAAAGCCATTCCATATCTACAGCCCCTGTCAGCAACACACCTCAGCTGAGCTCAGCCACAGCAGAAGCAAAATGAGAGCCAGCGGGTTTGCTTCCCTCGCCCTTCTCTCACACAGAGTCACTTAAAAAGTAAATAAACAAGGTTTCTCAGAGAACAAATGCAGAGGTACTGACTCTGCTACAGTTTACAACACCAGGTCTGTGTGGTGCCACAAGAGACCTTAGCTCAGATTAACTCAGGTGGAAATCACATCCCAGACAACTTGGTTCTGGAGTTATTCAAGGCAGGCTTGGCAAAACTGCTTTGATCTGTTCTCCTGTGGGGTAAAACAAGCTGGAAACACAGGGCTGGGGGACAACCAAAGGCAACGTCACATGGAACCATGGAGGAACGACAGAATAAAGATTAAAAAAATTAGGCCACATTAGAACTCAAAATCTATTTTTTTTTTAATTAAAAAGGTATATTTGTTTAAGGGTTTTTGATAGATTAAAGTACTTTTCTGTTTTCCTCCAGGCTTTTGCCAGCGCTTCTGGCAGGTCAGGGAACAGTGCAGGGACAATCTCTCAGCTGTGGGTCCTGCCCACAGTCCCAGGAAGTTTCTGACAGAAGCTGGAGACTCTGTGAGCAGTGATGTGTCTCTCATCTCCTGGAGTATTTATGCTTCTACTATGAAAACATCTCCCCTCTGAAAGTGCTTTTTATCTTTGGCATCTGAAGAAGTGAGCGATGATGAAGGGAAAGCCTGCTCAGCCACCACCTTTAAGTGATTGGGTTTTTTCTTTCCTGCTTAGCAGATCAGCAAGAAGTTTTGCATTTTAAAGAGCCCTCTGATGCTATTTCAGCAGTTTCTTTCATTATTAAGCTGCATTCAGCTACTTTTCCTTTTCCCCCCCTATTTTCCTAACTTCTTTCTCCAGATTAAAACTAAAAGAAAGAAGCAGACAGCAAAAGACAGGGCTAAGCACAATTCCCTAGAGGCTTCTTCTTTGTCTTTTTCCTGGCATTATATTTTTGTGCCCCCTTGTAACAAAGGCCATTGCCTTTCCAGATGACTTGGATAGATTCTCTCTGCAACAAATCACATTTTATTGAGCTGACAGAGAAAACTACTGCCTGGAAATCGAGAGAGAGTCACTCCTGAATCGCTGCCTGTGGCACTCTGTGATCTGGGGAGGGAACGTCCCTCTCCACCTGCCCATCAGCAGACTGGCTGCTGTGAATTTTAAGGATATTCCTGATACTGATGCCAGTCAACTGCAGAACCTCTGGGCCTTCCTTCCCTTCCTCGTTTCAGATGAAGGTTTGGATCCCACCATGACCTCTGCGCTGCAGAACTGCAGGGAGGGAGCAGGGGCTGCTCGAGGTCACCGCAAAGGAGGTGACAAGGCACTGCCTGGGACACCACAGCCACGAAGGGGCTGCTGGCACCTCTGCAGAACCTTGGGTTTGCTGGGTTCAATTCCACTACAGATTCCTGAGAAATCTTCCTTCAGTTGCTGGTGGAGTCAGGTAGTTTTACAAAGACAAACTTCAGTCAAATACAAGCGGACGCCGCCTTTCAGAAGATGGTGAACCCAAAGCACTGTCTGGTCTGGTTCGCATCTGCTGTACACAGGGGTGGCAAGAATGACAACTGTAAGACCTAAAAATAAATGAGTGGTTGCCTCTGTGAGTCTACTCTAGTCCAAGCTTGTTTATTCCCCCAGTGGTTTTCACCTCTGGAGACACCGGCCCAGTCTCTGAAGGACAGTGCAGAAGGACAAACAGAGACGTTTTTAATGCAGCAATCCTGTCAGGTTTATGGAGACTGAAAAACTGTGAGGCATCAGTTCATTTTCTAGGCAGCAGTCTGTGTGGTTTTAGGGCTGAGCAGAAACGAGATATGGTAACAGGAGATGTCCTGTTGCACTCATCAGGTTCAGGATCTTGCATTTTTGTGTGTAAACCCATTTACCCATTTCTGCTGTACTAATGTAAATGTTGCTAAAATATTCAAAGGTTACATAAATGTTTAAATATTTATGACAGCACTTCTGTGAGCAGAGAGCTTTTCCCAGTGTCTCTTTAAGGAATCTCAGTTTCAGTGGAAAAAAATTTACAGGATAATCAGTAAAGAATAGTGATGTTCAGCACTTTTCCTACATGAGACTCCTTGTATTGAGCTCGGTGTCATCACTCTGACACACCAGGAAGGCAGCAGGAGCTCATGGAGGCTGAGCTTTGGGAGCAGTCATTCATTCCATTAAGGAATGCAGAGCACCAGGATGACTTATTCACCACAGACCAACACATAATATATAGGAAATATTAGTGATAATCACCCCACAAGCTTTTCTCGACAATTCTTTAGAATTTTGTAATATTCATGTCCTTGCTATAGAATTTCTCCAAAGATTTAACATCATCCTCTGTAGAAAGGGAATTATCCTCTATTAAATTCTACAGGTTTTGAAAGAGAGACTCTGTGTAGCTCTCGAGCCTTGATTCCAATTAAACACTATGGTCTTACACACAAAGGAAATCCTGTGCTACATGAACATTAGGCTTCATAAGAAGGATTTCAATGTCTGGCTGCATAATCCTGAATAATCAGTAACCTAGTGGAAAATTGAAGCTGTCTCAAGGCCCATACTACTCATTTTTTCAAATTAAACTGTTTAAGTCTGATAAAAGCTAAAGCTTCAGACCTGAGCTCTTCCATGATATTTACAGCTTTGTGACACTGTTAGAGCAGCCTTGAAAATGAACACCTCCATTCCAGGAGCTGCTAATTGCTGGAGTGGCTTGACTTGCCAGGGCACCCCTGGCTCCCACGGATGCAGCTGAGGCTCAGTGGCTTGGAAAGTGCAGCCAGGAGCTGCTTCCAGCACCAAGGGACACACAGACCAGGAAACTGTCATCTTCATACAGGAAAGGCTTGTGTTTTTCACATCAAGTGCAAGAACAGCCCTGAGAGTTCTCTTCACCTCTGACCCGCCAAAAGAATGAATCTGTTCCCTGCAATAGCTGAGGAACAACAGTTCCTGTTCTGGGCCCAGGGAGCAGGGCAGAATTAACTTTGTGAGCTGATTGAAGGCTCGTGCTGCCTCTCTCAGAATGAGCTACCTGCAGCTCTCAGGGGACACCAGGGCCTGTGTGCTGGCATGCTCTGTGCTGGTGAACAGCTGCCACATCACAAAATCCCATCCCTGTGCTCACTCCTCAGGCAAGGTTCCCAGCAATCCACATCAACAACACAGGGATGCAGCCCCGAGCACTGAATGGGAGAACTCTGTAAAATCTGGGCCATAGTTTGTACAATTTGGGCTCTCTCTGCTGAGCAGGGTCTGCATTTTCAGTATCAGCAGCCAGATTAGCAAAACTAAGCAGAAACCCCCCAAAGCTAGAGAGCTTTTCCCAGGGAAAAGGCTGTACATTATCTAATCTCATTACAAAGATTTCAGAGGCAGCTCTGCAGAGCAGCAGCAGTACATTAACTAACTGAATATCATTCACTACGACAGAACTGAGAGAGTAAAAGGGGCACAAAATGCCAGCCGAGACTGGAGGGCATCTCTTTGCTCCCAACTGACCAGCTTTTGAAGCTGAACTGCAGCTGTGCCGAGCCACGGGAGCTCTCTGCAGCTCACATTATCACAGAACCCAAAATCTGCCTTGTTTTGTGCACTCTCCAGTCAAGCAGTTTCTGCAAATGGGGATGAACAGAGAGCTTGGCTCCTGCTCACCAGGGATATGCCAGCCCACATGTGCAGCACGGCCCCAAATATCCTGCCTGGCAAAGCAGGATCTCAGGGTGAAATGACTTTTAATTCCATCTACAGCTTGGGCAGGAGCTGTGCATTTGGGAACATCACAGTGCTTGTCATTTCCTGCCTCTGTGTATCTACAACACACAGATCCACAATGTGCAAATTACAAGCAGGGGCAGAAAAGGAACATAGAATCAAACCCTCCTCTCTTCTGACTGCATCACTCAGAAAAGTCTGGAGCAAACTGCTCCTCTCCCCACCAGATCTGCAGCTGGCACAAGACTGATGTTGTTTCTCCCATTTGCTTCCCCAGTCTTGATCTTGCAGCTTTGGAGATTTTGAAGCACTTTCTGTGGAACCTGAGGTGCTGTTACTGTTTCTGCTGCTCTGGGTTTTCCTTTGGGCTGTCCTGGTTCTCTGCACCAACACCCCCAGTGCAGGGAGGGAGCTGGGTGGAGGCATGAGCTAACAGGGAGGGAACTCTGCAAGGATATGGTTTAAGAGTTTATTCAGCTGCCCTTGAAAGTTTTGCCTATTATGGATGGCAAGGTATTTACAGCTTTTATTGCTGAATGTGTCTCAGTCCATGCCAGTTTTGAGGCTGAGTTTCCAGAGAGGCTGGCTGCTGGGGAGTGTGGTGAACATTACCGACAGAACATCTCCTGTGAAGGCTCCACCTCTTGCTGCCCTACGTGCTCTGTTTGCATCTGACAGAAGTGAGTGGTAAAGCTTCATTTGTATAACGTCCTCTGAAGTTTTGCTGCTCTACTGCTGTATATTGATCCCAGTAAATCACAGGACTATGGAAAATATGGAGGAGGGCAGGGACGTGGACTTTCTATTTGTTATTCTGTTCAGAATACAACGTAACAGATTTGCCAGAAGAAAAACCTTCAAAGTCACAGGGCTTCAGAGCAGCAAAACAATGGCATTTCCATGCTGTGCCTTTCTTCCCTGTTTTTAAAGCTGTTCAGTTTCACACAAATGACTCTGTGTTCACACAGCATCACAAGGGGAGAGAGGAGCCATCAGAGAAACCAACAGGCTGCTGGGTTTGGACTGACAGAGACACGCAGCTGCTGCTTTTGAGGGCTGTCAGGCTATTTTCGGGTGTGGTCAGAACATAAAACACAAACCCTCACGGGCAGGTGATTTGTGTGGCCCTTGGGGTTCCTGCAGCACCAGGGATGTGACAGAGGCCCCGTTCCTGCCCTGTGTCCCTGCAGCCAGGACAGAGCCCGTGCTCAGTGCCACCAGCAGTGCAGCTGTGCTGTCCCAGTGCCACCAGCAGTGTGGCTGTGCTGTCCCAGTGCCCAGTGCCACCACCAGTGCTGTCCCAGTGCTGTCCCAGGCACGCAGCTTCCCCATCCTCATCCTGGAGCCAACCTCGCCTGAGGATGAGCACACAGCTCCTTGATGAGAACAGCCCAACTTTCACTTTCCTTCCAGAAAGGTCATTTCTGCTCCCTTTTCTGGAAGGAGAGCACTGCTGCAGCTGTGGCCGTGTGGGCTGAGGTGCCTGGAGGAGGCATGGCCCTGCCTGGGCACTGCCTGCCCGTGGCTGGCACGAGCTGCTGCTGCTTGGACGGACCCTGATCCTCGCAGGGCTGACAGAAAGCCACAGAGGAGAGCACTGAGTGGAAGTGACTGCTCAGAGAACGGCCTGTCTATGGTTAGAGCACACTGGATTCCTGGAAACCCCACCTAGTGTGACTTTCCACTTCTCCCTTTGCTTTACAAGGCTGAGTGAGCAATGAGACCTGTTTTAATGAGAACTTATCCACCTACTCGTTCTTCAGCAGGCTCAGCCTACAGCAGCTGCACCTACCTAACAAACTCCAGAGAGAGTTTTATTTGACCCACGTAAAAAATAAGCAATAAATCAATTGCATTATATTCACTGTAGGAGCTTTTTAATGGGAGTCAGTGTCCAAACAGTTGATAGGAACCGCCAGTTCTTTGCAGCCAGGCCCTCGTTTTTATTTTCCCCTATAACCTGCACTAAAACCATAATAGGATGCCCTAAATCCTGAGTCTTGAAGTCTTTGCAATAAAGCCCCATGTGAAGAATAAATTTCTCTGTTGAGGTGCAGAACTGCAGTGCCAGCCTGGGCACTCCCTGGCAGCAGGGGCTCAAAGGGACGAGGGAAGTGCAACGTGTCCATGACGTGCCAGGGTTTTAATGGAACAAAATCTCCTGGAACTTTCCCCTGAAATCCCCATCTGCATCCCAGCCCCCCACACCACTGCCTCCACTGCTGCTGGGGGGAAAGCAGAGGGAACAACCCTGGGATCCCACGGGACGCTTTGTTTTGAGCAGACTTAGCTTTCCTCTGACAGCCACTTCGGAGATCCCTCATTTTTATGTTTTGGCAATATCTGTTCTAAGATTTCACTGAACCAAACACAATTATCTCCGAGCTGTGCCGCGACCCAACGCACTGGTTCTTCATGAGATCTGTAATGCTCATGATGTAACACTTTAATTTCAATGATAAAGGACCAAATCTCAAATTAGCCCTGTGGAGAGCAGCACCCCAGGTATTTAGGCCTTTCCTTAACCCTCACGACAATCCCCACATCCGCCAGCACTGCACTGCTCCAGGACTGCCCCTGTGCTCAGAGGACAGGGGATCCCCTTTCCCCAGCACACAAGCACTGATTCCAGCCACAGGATCTTTCCACTTGGTCTCTACACAATAGGATGAAAGGAAATCCATAGATCTTATTTTGTTTCGATTTTTTTTTCCCTGGAAGAGCCATGGTACTATGATGAAATATTAACGAGCCTGAGGGACTGTCCCCAGACCATTAAAATTTCAGGGTCAGCTTTAATGAATGCAGGATTGAGGCTCAAGAGTTTGATTCTTTAAATGCTGCCTGTGGCTCAGCAACTCAGCCTGGAACTGCATTCAATCCACTGGCAGAAAAATGTAGAACTTATAATAAAAATACCCATAGATGCTGCTGCCTTGTGGTTCCTTTGGCTATCAAAGTGCAAACAGCTCTTCTGTTTTTAGCTGTAGAACACATTTCAAGTTTTGCAAATACTGGAAGGCAAGGAAGAGCAGTGAAATTTGTTTGCAGCAAAATAAACAACTGAGGAGGTTCAAGCACAGTTATTTGTGCAAGACTGGGTACATTAAGACAAGAGCAAAGCATCATCCAAATAATGAAGTGCTGATGGCTTTTCCTCAGCAGGTCGGGTATTGTGATATGGTTCCAGACAGAAAATTTTAAAAATAAATGACTACAATTAGTACACAACTATTTATTTATCTCTTACAAATAAGTCCATCTGTCAGCTTCCTTCCTGGCAAACGGAGCTGTCCCTGCATCGTGCATTCCAGCATCCAGGCTGCCCTTCAGGCTGAGCAGATACACAAATGGACAGCAGACACTTCAACAGGAGCTCGTGCCTTCTCACTGATGATTAACTGCATTTCATTAACTGTTTCCACTACAAATGCCAAAACATCCAAAGTATTTATGAGTCCTAAATGCCTGTTTGGTACCAGTCTGTTCCCTGATGTCAGCAGCACTCACAGTGAAGTTATTCCTGTGTGTAAATTACGGCCGGACTGGGGCTTTAGACAGGATCAGTAACCCTGACAGGTGTCCGTGGCTGCCCCCACCACTGCTCTCCAAGTGTTGATACCAGCACTTGGTCCAGACTTTTCCAGCTGTTAAGGCAGAGGCCAACCATGATACCCTCTAGGCAGACTTTCAGCCCCCACGTTCTGTGTTGCTTTGATTTGGGATTTTGTTTGAAGTTGCTGCCCTGAGCGGGACAGCTGTGACACTGCCCTGGATCTCAGCTCCCAACAGGAATTCCTGACATTCCTGCAGTGGCCTTTACCTGCTGTTAACGTCATCCTCTAGTCCTGACTCCCAAGGGAACCAGAGCCCATTAGCAGCCACTGAGGGACATTCTGAAGGCAAGATCTGCGTTTGTGTTTCCACTGACACCCTCAGCAGCTGCTGGTCCAATGGAATCTGAATCTGTGTTGTGATCTGAGCACACCTCAAAGCTTTTAATGCCATGAAAAATAAACAGAACTAATAAAGGAGGTCTGCAGAGTACAGTTCAAGGTTGCTGCACTGAGATGAGCCTCCAGTTTCTCATTTACCAGTTATAAACACCAGCACTACACTAAGAACACAACACGATGTCAGCATCCCCTCATGCAGCAACAGGGTAAAAGTGGGCTCAGGAATGATGAAACACAAACCCAGGAATGGTTACAGCAGCTGCTGAAATACACACAGCACTGAAAATGTTTTGTTTTCATGGAAAACCCCAAACTTAAGTTCATAAACATTATCAAGAGTGCTCAGACTGGAAATGTCACGAGGCACTGCAAGTCTCCAGAAACCACTGAATTTCCACTTGAATTTCCAGCAGATGGAAAGGAGCCTATGCATGAAACTGCAATTGCTATTAATGGATCCAGATATATGGATTCTATTGGTAAATTCCAGCTTAGTGAAATAAAATTTGGCTTTTGCTTCCTTTTTAGTGCCATAATAAATTTTGTGTCCACTTTTAAAAGGTTGGCCCACTGTGTGAAGGTCTAGAGCACTCAAAGGCATTTAAAGTTCATGAAATCAGCTGTAAATTTGGAAGTACAGACTGGGAACTACGAGACAATAAAAAAAGTAAAAGGAGTAGCAGTCAGCACATTCCAACAGGACACAAACTGTGCACTGAGCTGCCCTGGGACCGTGATTATCACTGGGAAACTCATAATCTGTTACCTGCTATTTGCAGATAGATCTTAATTTCAGATTTCCATGGGGTTCTGTTACTGAGAACAGTGCAATTGCAGCCCAACTGAAGGCACTGTAAAAATTAATATAAATAAGCTTTGAGCTGATGGCCAGTTGCTGGGAGGACCACCACCTTTAAGCTCCTTACATGAACCATACAAAGGGACATTTATTTGATAACTAAACATTACAGGCCAAGTGCTGACAGGCACTGAGCATCTTTAGCTTCTGGCCTCACTCTGTCAGGTGTGCCTGAATCCAAAGTCACCAGAAATTCCACACAATTAAAAGCAAACAAAAAAATCTGTCTGAACCTCTAGATGACAATATGGGTAAGTATTAAATAGCTCTCAGTAGCTCTCATCAATAACTCCTTTTTTTTGCTTTTTTTCTAAATTTGTGGTTGAAGGTAATCTACAGGCTTTACATGAACTATAAACTCATTCATACAGCCCTTGTACCTTGGGCTTTGCCCAAAAGACATAATTTATGATGACTGGGTTTTATTTTTAAGCAGAAAGGTTACTCCTAACAAGGTCTCTACACCAGGATTTCACAGAGGAAGATGGTATTTCTAAAGAATTTTACATAAAAGCTTGATGGGGAATTTCAAAATGAATTAAGGATGAAAGGCCTCTGTGCTCATTTGAAGCTTTCTGAGTGCTTTTTAAAATCTGAACCAATTGAAGATGTCAATTTGCCTTGAACCCCAAACCACTTCCCCGTGTAAAGAAAGAAATTTCCTGAAAACAAGAACATTCTAGATGGGGAAAAAAAATTGAAAGAGCCTTTTTTCCTTTATGATGAGATGAGAAAACCTTTTTGTTCCAAGCATTTAATTGAGCTGTGTTTTTCAGCCAGCTGTGTGTTTTACAGCAGTTAGCACTCGTGTCACAGCCACGTCCCTCCACAGGTTCTGCATGCATTCCCAATGCACAGGAGACAGCTTCTCTCACCACCTGAGCAATTTCACAACAGTTCTGAAGAGAAAGAAATTACACCTGAAAAACGTCCCCAGCCAATTCCAGCAAATGCTGTGTGTTAACCTCCAGTTATTGTTCCACTTCAGCTTCAGAGTGCCCCAGACAAGGGAGGCTCCTGGAAGCCACTCAGGAATGTCCCGATGGTGCAAACGGGCTCCGTTTGAGGGAACCCTTTTAGTGCTGCTGAATTATTTCTGGAGAAAATAAGAGAAGAGCACAGCAGGGCTGTGCTAATCAAAGGACACTGCTTCAGGAAAACATCCTTCCCAAACAAATTGCTGCAGAACTGCAACGGTCCGGGCTGTGCTGCGACTACTGCAGGAACACGCTCTTGTTTTGGAAGGCTTGGGGATTGCATTTCTTCCTGATCAATATGCTCCAAAGCTAGAAAACCCAGAGGCCATTTTTCCAGAAGGATTTTTGTTTGAGATGCTCATCCAACCCACTCCACTGAGGCAGCTGTGGAGGTGAGAGGCACAGCTGGAAAGGGGATGGGAAACATCTGGAGGAGCAGCGCTAAGAGCAGAGCTGCTTTCGCAGTGAATGCAATCCATGCACAGAGGACTGCAGGGGAAATTACCGAGGCACTTTGAAATTAGGATACAGATAAAAACTAAACCCTGTGTGGGCTGTACTGTTGCACCTCACCCTTCCTAGGAATCCCTCTCCTTCTGCTTTTGAAGCAGAAGCACGACTGATTTTCAGGAGCTGATTTAGAGGTTATTCCCAGGCCATTTTCCTTCTGCGTATAAAACATGGAAATTCAGAAGCCACCCCACGGCATGAACTTACTTTGATGACGTCCTCCCCGGAGGATTTGCACTCCACGGCCTCGGAGATGTCCGTCACGGCACTGTTCTCCTCGATGGACACCACCTTGACGGGCACTGCCACCGTCCTGCCCGTGAGGATGGCCGTGTTCAGGATCTCCGTGTCCTGCACCCAAAACAAAGCACAGCACTGTTCACACCAGCTCTCGGGGACTAAAGATACCAGTTCATCGTCAGACAGGTGCAGCCTGGTACAAGGTATAATAAAATACCCAGCTGTATTTATCCGCTAAAGAAACAGTCAGTGCTGAGTGCTGGTAAACAGCACCACGGCAGCAGCTGAATTCAGGTCAGGCACACATCACAGACACCTTCTGCTTTTGAGATGTGTGGGGTTACTCCCAATATTCACCTTCCAACATGTGATTTCAGAGCTTTTACTAACGTGGGCTTGACTGGCAGTGTTTGGGTAAGGATACAAGAGCCTCCAAAGGAAAAATGTTGCTCCTTGAATCTCAGCCCATTGCAAAGACAGGGCCTCTCTGCGAACTTTGTGTCTGGAACTGTTCCAAGATTATTTAATTTCCTCTGATATGGCCAATGAAGCAATGTAAGGAATCCAGCAGGAGTTAGTGATGCTGTTAACTGCAGGGAAAATAACAAGGAAATCTGAAGTCTGAACTGGGGTTGTGGCACATAAAAGCCTTTCAATGCACCATCAACCAGGCCAGCACTTGGAACTCCTGAACTATTTCACCATCACTGTATTCCCAAGATTCCCATGCAGGAAGAACTTCAAAGTTTTCTTCAACTTTTCAGCTTTCAATATAAAGTAAATAAAATATTCAGCAAATTCCTCAGCACTGAAGTCATGAGGACTGCAGCCACTGATGTCAACAGCAGCAAAATGGGGCACTGATACTGTTGATACTGTTTTCAATTCAAGTTTAGGGAGTCTGAAATTTAGGTCAGATTTTCTTTTCATCTGGCAACTTGTTATTTCTCAGGTTCTCCTGCAGCTCTTGTAAGAAATCCCATCAAACTTTAAAGGAAATGCTAAAAAAGGAATGTTGACTGTTTTAGAAATGTAAGAACCCAAAATCATTCCTAGTGCATACAAGAAAACAAAGCTACCCAATACATTAAGTCAGAGCTAGATTTTTAAATAGTATTATTGGAAAATGCAAGGCTGTTCTCAGGAACTCCTGACTCCCAAAGACAGAGGCCACCCCCAGCCACCTCTATACAAATTCTGCTGGTACCAGCTTTCTGTAAAGTGCTGCAGTGAATGTCTGGCTTTAGAAGTTCGCTTCTGTCATCCAAACTTGAATATTTTGTTCCAAAAGTATTTATTTCCATGTACTGGCATTTGGTCAGTCCAGAAACAGATGCAAAGGAGCAGATTTCAACATTTGTGAAAAAAACCCTCAGTACCAACTCCCCTACTCCTCTCTCTGCAAACTCCTAAAGCAAATGAATAACCCACACAGGTTCACAAAACCCAGTTAAACACATTTGCCATTCTGCATTTGGCTACCGCAAGTGTTGTGTGTCCTTTAAAATTAATCTTTTGCCTCAATTCCTCATTTTTGTGTCTCTGAGTGTTAAAGACTGAGAACGAAGGGCTCCAGGGCAAAGGAGCAGCAAGGGAGTTGGTGGAAATGCCAGAGAATCTTTTCAGGCTATCTCAGCTGTGCTTTGCCTTGTTTTACTCAGATCCATCTTTTCTTTAGCAATGGATATGTATTGCTGATACAGAAATGTGATTTACAGGGACAGGTTCACAGGAAGAGAAGCACCATAAAGATAAAGGAGTTTCAGATACAAACCACACTCTGTGGCGCTGGGATTTACCCATGTTTGCATTTAATGTTAATTTATGGAGTTCATGGGAAATCAGAAGGTCATATGCACATGAAACAAAGAAGAAACAGGCCTTGCACCACTGCCAAGAAGATAAAAACAAAGACCTGCTTATGCAGTGAGCTGAAACTCTTGTGCCACGAGCAGCAGAGTAAATCCATCAGCCAGGTTTAACCACAGCAAGGGCCTGGGGGTGGCTCTGCCTGCCCTGGGCTCAGCTCTGCCCACGCCTGCAGTGCTGAGCCATCCATCAGTGCCTCAGGGCGAGGTCGGAGGTGAAGAAAAGCAGAGGGAAGTGAAGTGGGCAGCCCAGCAGACAGGAGCACCAGGCTCTGGCTGCTCCCGACCCCCAGCGCTGCGGGCGCCAGGAGAAGGGGCCAGAGCTGCTCCTGCCCTGGGAGATCCCAGGCTGCAGCAGGGGCACCCTCAGTCCCTCAGCAAAGCTCAGCCCGACCACCGCACCAGAGCACAGGACTGAAATTCAGAACTGAAAAAATTGGGTGGAAAAAGATGGGAAGTTACTCCATTCAAGTCGCTTTTTTCTGCAGGAACAACTAATCTGATAAATAATGGACAGGGAAGACTCAACAGGAAAAGCTGCTCTCAGGAAAGCTTTTGGGGCCTGCAGCAGAGCACAGACTGAATGTAAGTCAGCATTTGAATGCTGCTGAGGCTGAAACCCAAAGCTAAGAGCCACAGCAGCCTCCTGCAGTGAGTGCAGCAAGAGGAGCTTCACCTGCAGAGCTCAGGGGCTCCTCCCCAGCACCAGCACGGCCTCAAATGCAGGGCTCTGCTTCTGGGAGGGACAGTGCCAAGGAAAACTGCCCCGGGGAAAAGAAATGGAAAAGGAAAAGGAGGATAAATCAATAGCTAGAAAGTATGGTCAATCAGGAATTACTGAAAGAATTGGGATTGTTTAGACTTGAAAAGGTTATGGGGCAAGATGTTTACTGTCTCCAAATACATAAAAGTCTTTAAAAATGATGGAGAATAGAATGTTTTCCATGTTCATGGACAAGGCCCGAGGTAATGGGCTTAAACAGCAACAAGGCAGATGCGTGTGACACTAAGGTTAACCTTTGTTATAAAAATTCCATATTATCTGAATTATCCAGTAATAATCTGTCACTTCTGTTTCTCTCTTTCCAATAGGTCACTATTGATGTATCTGAATCCCAACTGGCTGTGACACAAAGACATGATACAAAGGTGCAAAACCCTTTCAGATTTCCCAAGACCTTTGTGGAGGGAAGAAAGAAAATTTGGCTACTGGGACATTATGAGCAATTAGAAACCCCAATCTCCTGCCCTTTGCTAATGGTTTCATTACAGGAAGGAGAGTGCATATGAATGAATTTATTTTGATTAATTACCTCAGAGATGCATCTGCCCCAAGAACTGCAAAAGGCATTTACAGGACAAAGGGCTACTGAAATCCCTTCTCTGTAGTCCAATACCAACACCAGGAATTTCAAATTCACTATGAGCACAACAGGGATGGAAAAACATTGTAAATATTATCTAATGTAAATATGGAATAATTATCTAATGTAAACATTATCCACTGGCTTCACAGGTGGTACCATTACAGCAGCAGAGATCCCCAGCACTGGGAAGGGATGGTTCCCATCCAGCCTCAGCTCTGAGCAGAGATGGAAACCTTTTGCTTTCACCTCCACTGAAAGCAGCTGTAACTCATGGCTATTACCCAGGCTAAGAAATACTGATGTACAAGCAATTAATATATTACACACTACACTAAAAGCAATTTTCAGCTCTGCCACTGCCTTACTCAGGCTCTCAGTGCCCTGTGATGGTTAAAACAAACCAGAAACAAAGACCAAAGAACAAAGTCTTGGGTTTATTGTCTTTTTTTTGTTGAGAACTGAAACAGAACAAGGTGTATCCTATATCCCTGCCCATGGAACAGCCTCAGCTGCTGCCTCCTCTGTTCCCTTTCCATTGCTGCAATAAAGCCAAAGGCAGCTCAGGGGAACTGCACCACACACACTGACAGAAAACCCTGAACCGTGCAGGACCCATGGCCCCAGACTCCTCTAGAGCTGAACTGAAACAGCCAAAAATAAAAGGAGTTCACAACATCAGGAAAACGATTGTTCTCCCAGCAGCACAGGAAATGCAACAGCCAGCAGAGGAGGTGGTTTCTGTGTCTCATCTTTAAATGCAATATTCTGTCCTGATTGCAGGCTAATTTGGGAGTGCACAAAAAGATGACTAAGAAACTTTCAGAAAGACTAAGAATTCATTTAAAATGAAGGCACTTTTCAAAATCACAACATCTTGGCCATTTCCACATTCTTTAATTTTTAAAATCCCCCAAGAACGAATCTACTTTCTGTGTAGGCAGCAACTAAAGTTTTAAAATCAAATTTATTTTGTGTGATAAAAAATAAAGAAAGAAAGCATCTGACAGCAGTGTTTGGACTTGTTCCTCAAGAAATTCAAAAATGAGGAAAGTAGAGTAAATTGAAAAACCAGAAGATGAACTATAAGTAAGCATCAATATCCAGGTCAGAAAGAAGTTTCTGTAAGTGAATTGCAAACTCTGAAGAAGCCAGGATTGGCACCTCCACAGCTGAAATGGAGAGCTACAGATAATCCTCGTGGCAGATTGGAGCTCTGCACTTTGGAAGCCTCCAACTGTCTTGGCAGCACAATGCCCAAATCCCAACAACATCTGACTCTGATATTGCAGAGCAGAGTTGGTTTTCTTGCCTGAAGAACATCTACAAACTCCAAATTAGGATGGTTCTTTCTTGTTACCAGGGCATTCCTTCAATGAACACAACATATGAAGGAAATAATTGCTATTTAAACATATTTAATTAACAAATAGTAATTAAAGAACATTTTTTCTTCTAATGATTAGAGGAAATCTCTAGTGGGTAGGCTCAAGGAGATAGCAAAGAGATATTCAAAAGCAAATAATTGAATTTTATGTGTAAGAAATTACTAAAAAAAATTTATTGACAGAACTTGATGCAAAATCCCCACTCTCCAGGAGATTTCCAAGCTTTCCTCCTTGGAGCTGCAGTTACAATCCAGGGCACCACAAGCCTCCATTCACACTCTGCTCTTGCCCGTGTCAGGGCTAATTTGGATGAAGTCCACCAGTAGCACTACTGGCCCAAACATTTCCTTCCCCAGCTGCCCTCACTGCGCTGCTCCACAGCAACTCTGCACCACTGGTTTTCAGAAAAATCAGCTCTTTCTCAGAAAGGGAAAATAACACCCCTAAAGCAAATGTGTTCTGGGCAGAGCTGGGGAGCTGTGCTCACATTTGGCCATTCAGAGCTAGGTGAGCCCAGGGCTGGCTCTGCAGCAATCTCACATTTTATTCCAGCCCTGTTCAGTCAGGGAACCGGCACTGCTGGCACTGGGAGCTCTGCACAAAGAGCAGGAACACAGAGCATGAGCCTCAGTTGCTCGGCTTTAGCTGAAGAGCAAACCTCATGTTCATCCAACCTCTCAGTTGTGAGAAGGCAAGCCTTCAGCCATGACTAATTTAGGAACTAATTCAACATTAAATTGTGGCAGAATGAGGAAGCAAAGTGACAGCTGTTTAATTAAACTCTAAATCCGATTAGATGGTGTTACCAAGAGAAATCCATGGGAGCCTGAGGTCATGAGAATGGTCCTGCTTGCAGGCTGAAAATTCTGTGAGTGGAGTCTCCCAGAACAATGTTACTCGTGGCTCAGCATTGGGATGTGTCCCTCACACAGCCACGTCACCTCACAGTGACAAACCTGTGGCACAGACCCGGAGAGTGGCACAGAAATGCCATTCATGTTTTGATGGGGAAAGCTGCTCGGAAGAGCCTGTGGAAAAGAGGCAGTTGGGCACTTAAAATGAACCTGGTATCTGTCCTGCAGAACAAGGACAGGCCCAGCACGGCCTGGCTGCTGGCAGGGCTGCAGGCAGTGGGGACAAAGCCCACCCAGGAGAGCTCCAGGACCCATCACCCTGAGGGGCAGTGACACCCTGGCAACGTGTGGGCGAGGGAGAGGAGGGAGCTGTGGGAGATGCAGGCTGCACGTGCCAGCTGCAAACACCACGGGTCACCCGGGCAGGGGCAGCGAGCTGTGCGTGCCCAGCCCAGGCACAGCAGCCACAGAGCTGCACTCGGGCCCTTGTGATGCGGCTTTGTGAGGCTGGGAGCACAACGGGGGTGGACTCGAGTTATTAATGCTGCTGAGATTACAGCTGATTAACAAAATAACATTGTTAGGCAGCAGACTCTGTTTATCTACATAATCCTAGATTAACAGTAAATTATACATTGTGCTTTCTGCCAGCTGGGTCCTCTGACACCACGCTCACAGGCAGAGTGTACAGCAAGGGACAAAGCTGACATTCTGCTTTTTGAATTTTCAGCACACCCTGCAGAAGAACAGGAGTGTTCCTACAGACCTGCAGAGTTGGGATGATGGGGGACGTCCTGAGGCAGAGTCACCCTCTGGCAGGAGTGGGGAAGGTCAGATTTTGTTGGGTGGATTTTAGGCTGCTTTCACTTGATTCCAATATTATTGGCCCATCACATCTTATCCTGCTCTGCTTCATATATCACTTTATAATATGAGGGCTTTAACTTCATGAGTAATATCAACTGCCAAAGAAACAGGGTAATGCTGTTCAGGAGTGAAACCAAGAGGGGACAGCCTGCTTACTTAACAGCATCTGTCAGTACCCAAACGTGGATCCCGACAGAATCCAGGTGCCTCCAGGACTCTGAGGTCTGTACTGCCAAGGAAATGTTAGCTAAGGAACAATTTAACTGGGGAGAAAAACGAGGCCATTCAAAATCTACATAAGAAACAGACTTGGTGAATAAAAGTTGCCATTTCTGCAGTCTGGTTCTGACGAGGACAGGAGAACAAAGGAGCTCAAAGTTTCCCTTGGATGCAAATTCCATTCGACACAGACAGCACTGTGAGGCACCTTCCCTTTGCTAAAGCTTTGTTAAACGGCCACCAACACACATGGCACTGAAATTAAGGACAATCCTGCCCTGAAGAGCAAACAATGCAGGAGTCAAACACAGCCAAAGCATCTCCCGTGGAAAGACCCAAAGGTGGAGGCTGGCACTGTTCTGTCCCTGGCATGCACAAGGTTTGTTTGAAGACCCTGATCAACATGATGGCTGTGGGTCTCCAGGAGCCTGGGAGAGGGTGGAGGGAGGAAATGTGGAACCAGGGACACAAGGAAGGGATTCAGACTCATCTTTCTCACCTCCCAGAAAAGTGGCTCTGACAGTTAGAGCCCGTCAGTGCTCAGGCTGGGCTGGGGCCCCTCACCAACTTCTCCTGGGGCTGGAGCACGGCCAGAAAAGCAGTGGCAGCTTCCTGGGGCCACAAGGAGACAAAGCAAGGCTGGAATGGGAATTTTTTGGGCCCAGCACAATCTTCCCTGTAGCTTTTGTGAACGGTGTAATTTATGATGAAGATCTAAGTGTCTCTTCAAAATGGGAACTCAGTGTTCTGCAAATGCAATGCCCTTTTAATCAATGATCTTGTCTCTGTTTAGTTTCCATATTAAGATAAATCTTAATTACTGGCCCCCTCCATTAGCAACAAACCCTTCCATTTTCTTCCCTGCTTGTACAGCTTTCCAATACCCTGCTAGTGGAATTTTTGAGTCCTGATAAATTACACTCTGCAGACAGAAAAGGGGGGATGTAGAATATATTAATACACAGGGATGCAGAGAAATATCTCTGGATTCTTGGATGACTAATCCCCACTTCCCTTGCAGTGAATCCATCCTGTTAAGCATTCAGACGAGCAAAAGGGAGCATCACCAATGATTGCTCTGATTTAGCAGATGCAGACTGTGTTGCTAAATGTAATTCTATCATCTGTAGGAAGTGAGCGTCCCCTACAAAGTAAGAAGGGGCTGGAGCACCGAACTGCTCTGTTCTGTTTGCAGGGAAATGCTGGCATCACCCAGGGCTGAGTGTGGGCACGAAGGCCACACTGACCCAAGGCCAGGGACAGAGCTCTGGACTCTACCCAGATCATTATGACAACAGCAATCTTGCAATTATGAATAAAAAAGTAAATTCTTACCAGCATTCTGTTTGCAAAGGCCACAAGTGATGTTCTGGCCAGCAGGAAAAACAGCAATGGGCACACCCTGGGTTGTGATCAGGGTGAACCTTCCAAAAGGGACAGGGAGGAATTTTGCTTTAACCTGAGGGCTGGTGGAAGCTCCTTCTGCAGAGCTGCTGGGAACAGGATTGTACTGGCAGACAAGGCAAGGCAGCTTTCTGCACCTGCTGAGGGGGCATAACCAGTCCTCCTGCTCACTTCCAGTGTTTGAAACCAGGTGGAACGAAGAACCCTTAATATCCAGCAGGTCAGAGGCAGAACCACAGAACCACAGAATGAACCACAGAATCACAGAACCACAGAACGAACCACAGAATCACAGAGCCACAGAACAACAGAATCACAGAACCACAGAACCACAGAATGAACCACAGAACAACAGAATCACAGAACCACAGAATCACAAAACCACAGCAAGAACCACAGAACCACTGTGCCTCTGAAGCTTCTGTCTCTTCTTCCACTTCTGAACAACTGAGAATCAAATTCAGATTTCTTTTAACAAATTGGTTTCAGAAGTAAATATTTACTTCACTGTATTTGTTATACTAACTTTATCATATGCAGTTCATAAAACCAATTCAAAACTTAATTTTGGAGCTGTATGAGTTTGCCACAGGCACTGAGACTAACCAGGAAATCTTATTTCCTCTCCCTTGTGAAATAAGGATCTAAGCACTTGCATTAATATTTCTACCAGCAAAGTTCCACTGCCTGAATATTAATGCTCCATTTATTTATTATTTCTCTAAAAGCAGGCCCATCCTGGCTCCACGTGCTGGGTGCCAGTGCTGAGCAGTGACTGTGGTGAGACTTTCTGCACCAAGGAGGGAAAAAGCGCAACCAGATAACTGATTGTGAGCACACCCTGGTGAATAACTGCTTCCTCTGGTCTTCTGAACAGATCCAGGGATGAGAAAAAATTCCCACACCATCTGACACTATTTGGTTTTGGTTTTCTTGCTGAATAGAACACTTTCTTTCTATTTTCCAAATATATTTGGGGAAATACACAGCCCCAAAGTTATATCACAACAAACCAAAGAAATTGATTGCTTTTATTTGCAAAGTATAGACCTCCAAGTACCACTGCAGCTAAAACCCTTATGGGTTTTATTATTTTTTTTTTAATATATAAAAACTCTGTTTTATCTTAAAACTTGCATAAAAGTGATGGGAAAAGCAAATTAACGAGGAATAAACTCAACTCAATGTTTTCATGCTTGATTGTGTCGTCCTTTAGCATCTTGCAAGCTGTAAATGTGTGCAGTTTGTGTTGTGTGTCTGCCACTACCAGCGAGGCTCACCAGTGCTGAGCCTCTGGCTGGGGCACCACATTCCATCAGGAGCAGCTCACTAAACCCCAAATATGGCACTAAAGCTGTCTCTGCTTTCTGTTGTCTGGAAGAGCCATGTCAGGATTCAGTGGCCAATGTGTATTCTCAAAGAAAGATGGTATTTCCTGCTGTGTGGAGGAAGAGCCTGTAATTGAAAATGACTTCAAAGGGAACAATTCTGGAACCACTTAAAACTTAGAAAAAGTTTAAGGGCAACTGCAGGAGATGGGAACCAGAACCCACGCACATTTCATCTTTCTATAATTACCTAAAATACAGAATAAGGACACAGAAGTGACTGGAGAAGATGGGAAGCAGAAGCCTCCATTTTATTTCTCCAACCTTATAAATAAATAAAAAAACCCCCAGATTTTTAAAAAGATGCTTATTTGTAACACAGGAAAATAC
Organism: Orthonyx spaldingii; assembly: GCA_013397795.1. NCBI lineage: Eukaryota > Metazoa > Chordata > Aves > Passeriformes > Orthonychidae > Orthonyx > Orthonyx spaldingii. The sequence continues at coordinate 678,171 of VZTJ01005788.1, read as the reverse complement.
CTGCTCCTCTTCGTGACATTTCATTCCTTACTTTCAATATTTTGCTAAATTGACTTAGAAACGAAAGCACTTACATAGGAAACACATTATCTAGAGAGAAAAACCTGTACTTATGGCTCGAAATGTGAGTGATTACCTGAGATATTCCAACCCCAGCACCGTAACTGGTTCTTTTTAGCATGGAAAATGGAAACAGATGAAAATCTGTGAAGTGACAGGTTAAAAGCCCTCATTCAGAGACCAACACACTTGAGCACCATCTCTGCTGCTGCTTCAGAGCACTGCTGCGTATGCTGTGAGTACCCTTGCAGGTGCTCATGAATCCACTTACACTTGATAAACACAAGCAATAAACTGTCCTAAGTTCTCTTGAAAACTTATGTTTTTATGCATTTATGCAGTGCATAAATTATACACATTTCATCTCTGGTAGACACAGGAAAGCATCTACAACACGTAGCCATACATATCATCTTTTACCTAATAAGCACCCTTAGAGAGTGCTTGGAAAACAGAGTGGAGAGAAACATATTAAGAGCATTAACTGAGTGAATGCAGCCACTTACAGCATTCCCAGGAAAAGATAAATATTTGTTACGGATACCAAAAGCGAGGCCAATAAAACAGCCCCAGGAACAGCAGCACATTCTCTGCTTTGTGATCACAGGAACAGCTTTTCATTTGCTCAGACATCTCAGCAATACCTGCCTGGGGCAGCCGTGGCTGTGCTGAAACCTCTCACGTTCCCTGCACTGCTGAACGGTCCCGTCAGGAGTCTCACAGATGGGAGTGGGGTATTGGTGCAGCCCGAATGGGACAGAAAGGCTGATCTGATGCTGGCCCAGCTCAGGGGTGCTTAAGCAGCCATGGATGGAGCTATAAAATATTTTCTTGACAAATTTCATGGCTTACAGTTCTCTTTTCTTGTCTAAAGAGATGGAATCTGTCAATTTAAGGGCATTTTCTCCAGATCTGTGTCAGTCATTCACTTTCCTTTCTCAGCAACCTGAGGAAGTGACTTGGGAATGGCCCCTGGTGAAACTGGGTTTGCTCCAGCACCAGGCAGAACCAGCCCGGCCCTGGTGCTGCCTCCGGCCTGTGACCACCGTGGGAATGCAGCTGGTCGTGAAAAGGCAATTTTCATTAGCAATTTGAAATTCTTCCCATGTTCATTTCAATTAAACCTGTGGCCCTGTTACACAGTCGGCTTTATAGCTGTAATAATAATGCTGTAATGGCTGTAATCAATAGGCAGTTGCAGATTGAAAATACAGAATACCAGGACACCGAGTCACAGGCTGCACGTATGTACAGACCTGAGGAGTTCTTAGAGAAACAAGATGAGGAGACATTCTGTGGTAATAAAAGCCACAGAGTTGATTATGGGCAGACAGAGGCAGTGCTTTTCATTTTCTATACGACACACTTCCACCCCACATCTTTCTTACTGTAAATATTTTGCAAAGATGATTTTTCAAAACCTGACTCCACTGAATTCAACCTCTATTTTCAGTAAAGCCAAGGTCCATCCCACCAGGCATTATGGAGTAAGCCCTACAGAGTCCCCACTGATCATGATGTGCTTTCCTGCAGTCAGACCCAAGCACTTCTTCTGTGACCCTCCACTGAGAAATTGAAGTGTACACTGAAAATATCCACAGAGGTACAGGGGAAAAAAAACTGTATTTTTGGGGACAGGCTTCAAAGCAGGTCCAACTCTCAATTTGCACTCTGGGAAAAGACTGAAGTGTCTGAGCACAGAGAGCCATTCCCTGCTCTCAGGTGCCAGCCTGGGCTCCAGATGCTCTTCCAGAAGGGCACAGGTCTCCTGTGGCAGCCCTGGCAGTCCTGGGTGGATGGCTCAGGCTCTGTGACACCTTTCACGGGTCAGACACCTCCATGCAGGCAGCTGGATCCCCTCCTTGCTTCTCCCAGATGAACCTGTGCAAGTTAAGTCTCCAATCTCTTCAGCTCCCCGAGTGCAGAGGGCTCTGGCCCCACTCCAGTTATTCACAGTGGAATTTGAAACTCTTTTCAGTCTGTGAAAATCTGATGCCTACCACAACCCACCCGTGAGTTCCAGGTGGAGCCCCGAATTTCAGTGCCTGGACACCAAGCTCTACACAGTGCTGCAAACCACGCTGATGGTGAATGAACTGTTCCGTTTGGAAATTCAAGGTAGAATCTTACCCAGCCTGGCTGTTCCAAGGAAAGGGCACGTCCTGCTCGGAGTGAGGGGTGCTCTGAACTCTGTAACTGAGGGGAAGTCATTTTAAATGCTTTATGGACTTCAAGGATTAAGTCCCAAGGACAATTTCTTGGTTTAAGTAACCGGGGTACTGAATGATACACGGATGATTTTTATGGCCGCTGTGGAGGTTGTGAACTTGTTTTATTTGTGCAGATTAATATGCCATGGATTATTAATGAGTAAGAGACAGTATTCATGTCCTGCAAGTTCCTGAAGTTCCTCAGTTCGTGGCCGTGCACTTGGCTGAAGTTTGTGGATGTCAGAGCCCAGAGGATTTAAACCACAGTGGAAGTGAAGCAGGCAGCTTCTGCTTCAGTATTTCAGTGTAATTTAGTCTGTTTTGAAATCAGCAAGAGAAATTTTCTACTAGCTCTTTTCTTATTTTGGCTGTACAGTTTTAATTTTCAATAAGCAAAATCTGTAACAAAGACACCACGAATTCTTGTGCAACCACTATGAAAAGCGGGTAATAAAAATGCAGAAAATAGTCATTATTATTTCCTATCCCTGTACCTCGATTATTTTTCCTTTTCAAATAGTTTATTGATTTCACTGACTTCACAGCAGCTCCACATAAGAAAAGCACACGGAGGGCAGGAACAAGATTATTGCATTAATGAGAGCAGATACGGTGCAGACATCAGAAACTCACTGCTGTTAAAAAGATGAGAGAGTGACACAGGAAAATTAAATTATTGATCAGACACATGTCTGATAGACTGGTGGGCCTTATAGAAACTAAACCTGGCATATATCGAGAAGGAGGAGAATTAAATATATACACTATGTATAACCACAGATGCAATTATTCCCCCCTTACTCAAGCAGAACCATGTTTTCCCTTCAGGGGTTGCTTGTCCAGATCCTGCTGGAGGCTCCTGGCTAGAGAAGCATCCTTGAAAGAGGTTGCCATGATCATTGTGTAAGTCAGGGATATGACAGGCAAAGGGATCAAACCCATTTGTTTAAAGCACTATTTTATTTGTTAGTATAACCTGGAGCAATCCCAGTGACCATTAACTTATCTGAGCATCTCACAGCAGCTTCCAGCGCTGAAAGAGGCTTGAACAAAGATCTGTGTGCTTGAGAGCTTGGCTTTTTTTCCATCTACTGCATGGCCTAATAAAAGACATCACCTCTAGCCATAAACCTTGCTTCACTCCTGGAATTACTCTTATTTTTACTCTTCAGGGCTAGCCCTGCATTGCCAGTACTGAAGCAGGGGAGATCCATGTTCAAGCAGGGAATTTTCCCTCATGAAGGATCAGCAGCACAGAATGATCCTCTCAGCCAAATCCTCGCATTGTAACACAGAAAATCCACGTCCATGTCAAAGATGAGTGAACCTGCTGTGGGCCCGAGGCAGGAGCCAGGAGAGGCAGAGCTGACTGCAGACAGACACACAGCTCCCACCCCACAGACAACTCCTGTTCCTGCACAGCAGAGCCTCCCAGTGCTTAATGACTGGTCTGTAATTGGGATGAGGTAAGAGCAGTGAGCAGGAATTACTGGGTCTCCAGTGACTTATTTATTGCCACACCAAGCTCACTCCTGGAGCTCCCAGGCATCCTCACAGCATCTGCCTCGGGGTGCCTGTGCCAGCTGGCAGCTCCTCTCCCAGCCCTGCTTCTCCACGCTCCCAACTGCATCTTGTCCCAGCTCCAGACTCCAAACCAGAGGCTCCTCTGCTGGCTCAGTCAAGCAGCAAGCCCTGTAAAAACTTCCCTTGGCACACAGGCAGGCAGAACCCCGGACAGAATGATTCCTGAGGACGCCCAGGTCCGAGACTGATCGCTTTGGTTTCTGCTGCTGACATAATCTGTGCAGCAGGAGCCCTTCTGCCTTCTGTCAGCTCCCCAAAATGAGAACTCAAGAGCACAGAGAGGTTATAGCAAGCCTTCTGGACCTCAGCCAGCTGTGCACTGTTTCAGAACACAAAAAGAAGAGAATTCACCTTTAAATCACACAAGGTGATTTTTGCCTGCATCCTTTTTTTTCCCCAAGCCACATCCTGGTAAAGTCTGATTTATGCAAATGAAAATAAAAGTGTTATGCCAAGGTAAAAAATGTCCACATTAAAGAAAGAAGAGAGATGAAGTGGTTCTCCCTGGCATGGCACACCGAGACTGGAGCTCAGCAATGAACCTCAAGGTTTGAAGTGCGAGCAGCAGTTCGGGGGTAGAAGGTGTAAATAAAAGTGCAATTCTGCAGAGCCATCCTGTCTGTGAGCACGTTATGAGCTGCAGTAACACTCCAGCATGGTTTTCAATACTGAATTTACAGGCTAATGTTTCCCTCTATCATATTCTCAAACTTCCCAGTGAACTTGAATTATTTTTACACTTATTTAGTTTAAGCAAAATACTCATCTCCCAGCCTCCAAAGGACACAGAGCTCTGTTCCTACAGGGCCTTGGAGAGCAGAGAATGACAGAGTCACTGCTCTGGTACTGACACTCAGCACTCAACATTCACTTACTGTAATTAATAAAACTGCACTGTTGCTATTTTTCACTAATAGAGGATTTCCAAAAGCAAATTGCAGCCATAAATTACATCATTACAGCCTGTATTATTGTTCTGTGAGGCAACAAATCTTGCAGAAAGACAATCAGCTCTGCTAGAGAAAAAAAAATACAGAGGACAAATCAGATGATTGGGACCTGATTAAAATTAATGTCAGTGGTACTTCTTTTCCCATTTGCCTGCTGAAATTCCCTCTCCCACCAGTGTGCTGGCCTGCTGCTGGTCATGCCATGGTGCTGCTACATTAAATACTAGGCATGAGTTGTTTCTGAGGGGAAAATCAACCCTGACCAGTTCAGTGTCGGTGCTGATTCCCTTTGCCAGGCCCTGCAGTTTGAGTGGGGTCTGAAGAGCCCCCCCAGCAATGGGGCCACAGAGTGCCAGGGCTGGGCTGTTTATCCCTTTAGCACATGGGATCACACGGAGAGCTGGGGCCTTAAGGCTTTGAAAAACCAGCTCAGAAAAGTTGGGTTTGTGGATGGTCCAAGCTTTGGTGAGGTTCTGGTGCCCTTTTGGTTGTGGGATTGTGAGCAGCTCCAATCCCGCCCCCACTGCTGCTCCCCGTGTCCTTCAGCAGCTGCTGCAGGGGCGGAGAGCCAGAGCCAGCAGCTCAGTGCCAGCCTCTCCTCTGTGCTGAACCCTGCCCTGCCTGTGGTGGTTATCTCCCTCCAGCAGAACCACGGAGTTTGAAGTACAGACTCCTAATGAATTCCATGACAAACATCCTCGATGACGAGCGTCTGTCCGGATAATGAACTGTAAACGGAAAGCAGGGCAAGGCAAACTGCATCCCAGAGTAAATTGAAGGTGAAAAGTTCCTGGGATTTTAAGGTTTGGGGATAGCTCATTAAAACTGAGGCTTATAAAAGTCCTGGTGATTTTTTTAACCCAATGCTCCCTCATTAAATCCCATTAGAGTAAAGCATTTTCTCCTGGTCTCGATCGTTACAGTGTCCAAGCTGTAACACCTCTGGACCTCATTAATTAGAGTCCAGCCTAAACAATTCACAATTGTGCTAAGCAAATATTCCACCTGGTTGTGAAGAGTGAGGCATCGCCCAGAAATACTAAAACTCTATTTGCAGATCAAAATCATCATTAGAAGCTGCCAATTAAGAGAAATCCCTCCTGTTTTTCTGCAGTAGCTATCCCACCCAATGCTCCAGCTCTGGTCTGCTCTGGCAGCCCCTGCTCAGCTGTCACCTCCCTGAAGCGACAGCGTGAGGAGGTGGAGACCATTCACTCCCCAGGGAAAACCACAAATGTCTGTTGTCTGGAATTAGCTTGGACAGTGGATGTGTATTTCTCAGTGAAGTCCAGGGAACCATTTGTAGCTAAAGCTAATGAGGAAACTCTGGTTTCGGGAGAGCTAGCGCAGTAATTCCAGAGGAGAAGGCACGATCTAGCAGTGGAGACTGCTGAGTGCAATCCTCTTTCCAGCTGCAGCAGCAGCTCCCAGACAGAGCTGGGCAATGTTCTTCCACCTCCTTCTCTCCTCTCCAGACCCTGGCAGCAGCAGCTCCGTGTGCAGGGGGCCCAGGCAGGCACGCCCCCAGTGCCCCCAGTGCTGGGATGGGAGAGCTCCGCTCACAGCCTGAACTGCTCCACACACGCTGCAGTCCCACAAATTACAGCTTCCTGCCTTTACATTCAAGTTCTCTGCCAGCTGCAAACTTCTGCACAGTACCAGCCTCTGAAGTTGGTCTCCAGCTCCTTCTGGAAGTGCCTCTGTCCACCTCCAGCTGGGCTGGCTGTGAGGGCACAGCGAGGGCACACAGGCTGACACAGCCCTGAGCAGCTTCAGCACCGAAATTCCAGCCCTGAATGTCCTTCCCAGGCACCAGCACATGGGAGCAGAGCTCTTCTGCTGGCTCCGCCTGGGCTCTGCTCACACGTGTGGCAGCTGTGGAACTGCCTTTGTGGTTCGGTTAAACAACCAGAGTTTTCATCAGCTGTCACTTCAAATACAAACTGTTCCTTGAGATGTCTTCTTCTGATGGAGCAGCATCACAAACCTGAACCAACACTTAGAGAAATTCCCAAAATACATGGCAAGAACCACACAATCTCCAGATTTCACACAGTACACAGTGCAGTGCCAGCTCTGCTGTCCCTCTGTCAGCTCTGCTGTCCCTCCTGTCCCATTCAGGGAGCTCAGTTTCACTGAACCTGGAACAACACCCCGACTTTGATCAGCTTGGCTCACACACAGAATTTTCTAGAGGTTTCTGACACTCCTCCTCCAGGGGAGCATTTTGGTATTAGCACAACCAGCACCCACTAATTTAGTTGCTGGATGTCTCACTGCACATTCTTGTTGTTCTGCAATTTTTTGTTTGGTTCGCAGGATTTGCCTCCTGTCGAGACCAAGAAGCACCTATTAAATATTAATATTAATATTTCTCAGAGATTTTTAAAAATCTGGAAGCTAGCTGGCCCCACCTCTCCTCAGCATTTAAAAAATCCCCAAGTAACCCATTCCACAGCATTGTCAGATATGGGGAATGCTGGAAGAGGAGATTGTACATACTCTTGTGCTGCACAGAAAATGACATACAGCTTGATCCAATGGAAATATTAATTCCAGCCAGCTGAGATGGCCTTATTGATCCATTCTCATTTCCTGCAAAAGGCAGGACTGAATGTGAGTGTAGTAAAGAAAAGGAAAACAGAAGCAAGAGGCAGGAGTGCAAGGGTTGTAGAAATGATGTCTGGGACTTAAAAAGGCAGTGTTAAATTGAGCCATTTTGGATTCTTTATGTTGTCTGCATCTTCTGACCAATTTGAGATCAATGAACAACACTTCATCCGTTTTTTGCTTTTGTTTCCTGATGGGCAGACAACAAAAAAAGCCAGTTCTTCACAGATAAGATGAATCAATAAGCACTGCAAGTCCCAGACGGACGCACTGAGTGACACGGCTGATTTACCAGCGGGCACGGAGGCTCCCGAGTTCGGCTGGTGTAAACAGAGAGCAGTGGCACAATTAGTGACATTATATCCCCCATAAATCCAGAGGAAGCAATGCTGTCCTCGTTTAGACCATTGCAGCCTGCAGTGGTGGCAGTGGGAGGCACAGGAGGGATCTCTGTGCCCCCCTTCACATCAGGAGATTCTGACTCTGCTCCTTCACACAAACACTCTGAACTCTGAAAACTCCTGACTTCATGGGCTTAGTTAGGGCTGCAGAGTTGATTTAAGCTGTCCCAGTTCATACTATTAATAGTAACAGCTCCGTTTTACATAAAAATAAGTTTCCTACAACTCACAGTGTTTATTTTATGCGATTCACAACTAATTATCTGAAACAACACCTGTCAGCTGAAAAGTCTGACACGTGGATGATCTGTTTGTTCATTTGTTTGTTTGTGATAAGCAAATCAGGAAATGGATTTTTTCTTCTGGAAAGCTCCTCAGTGCCTGTTGCCTCCACTTCATTCAAGACTGAAAGATGAACCAGAGTGAGAATTCTGCACTTGTGTGACCTTGAACTAGATAGAGCTTTATGGTGTGAACTCACAGACTGTGCAGGGATGAAAACTCCATTTATCCAGGTCCGTATTTTAAAATGGTATTGCAGGGACTTCATTACAATGAAATACCTTAAAAAATCCTCACCTTAGGGAACAGCATACATAAATGTGTATATTAAACAACAGTGCTTTGGGAGCTAAGTTTTTGATCATCTCGGTTCTAATGGAAAACCAGTTAACAAGCACACATAAAACTGTCAAAAGTGGTTGTGGCTGAGTCACAGCTCTGCAGTGAGTCCATCCCCTGCTTCCGCAGCAGGAATATCAACACACTGGGTGCAGAATTTAAAGAAACACGCAAACCAAGCACTGCCCAAGGAACAACTCAGCAAGGAGCAAAAAGCCCGTGAGGAATCGCGCTGCCGTACGAGCAGCTCAGTCTCAGCCCCACGTTAATGCTGGGATTGCCAGGTTACTCTGCACAAACACTGGGACTGAGCAGCAGTTCACAGGATGCTGTTTCACAGGGGAAAGATGCTTCAGTTTGTGTCAGTGGGTGCATCAGTCCCCATCAGCAGAAAGGCAGGACGTGTAGAGATCATTACATCTGTTATGAGACCCACTGCTGCAGCTGAGGAGAACAGACAAACTCCTGGGCAGTGACACAGCAGCAAGAAACTTTCAGAAATGCCTGAGCCTGTTCCAAGTTTGCTTTGCTTGTGAGCAGTTACCAGTGGATGACAGAGGCTGGTGAGTGAAACCCAAAGAGCCACTGCAAATCAGTGCTGTTTTAAAGAGGAAATATGCAGGGGTGAGCAAGTTGCGTGGCTTCCCGTGGTGACAAGTGGCCTTTGAAGGAAATTTAGAGTGGAAGTCCCAGAACAGACTCCTGACACTGAGTTCATGCCTCGGCATTTCAATATCTGTATTTCATGCAAGTCACACTCTGGGATCAGCGTAAGAGGGAGTGATCCTGCTGGTGAAGGGCTCCTGCTCCGCTTCCAGACTCAGGACCCAGATGGTCCTGCACAAATATTAAACCATTGATTCCCGTCCTCCCCCCAAGAAAGAGCTTTCCTTTAATATCAGCATTGCACAATGCCCTCATGCACAGGTTTTCCACCTTGTTCTATCCCAAAGCAAAATTGACTAGTGTTAAAAACATGCATTATCCGTTTAAAGCATGGAAAGAAATCTCTGGCTGAGCTTCCCAAAACGTGGCCTCGTGTTGAACAGAAGCACACAGAGCTCTCCAGGGGGATTCCTGTGTGTGCACATGCTACAGAGGTAAATTTGGGGTATTCTAATAGAGTCAAGAGGCAAAGTCTCCACAGTTGGCTACATTTGCTCATGACAGGATGGAAATTTTAGAAAAATTTGTGGAAAGTAAGTGAAGCAACCTTGTACACCTTAATTGGCTGGTTCTGAGGTTACCTGTGATTAACTGAGGACGTTTTTAAAAGCAGCTTAGCAGATAATTATTTAAGCTCCTATGAAAGCACTTTCCTAATTGATCCTACAACAAGTAACATGAAATTAAAAAAAAAAAGCCAGAATAGGGCACAATTCAGTCAGCAGATTTTTCCTGTCCACAGACAGTGGGATATATTTTCAGTTTTGCCTTAAGAAGGTGTTTTATTTTTTTATTTAACTCTCCTACTTGATGAATTTTAGTTTGATGCACAGTACTTAACTAAAATTCTGTTAGGTGAGAGTTAGAAAGCAACATTCCAGTTAAAGTTACATTTTTCTAACTTTTCTGTCTCATTTTTCCTCTCCAACTCCCTTGGAGGGTGACACGTCCTCCAAAATTACTCAGACTGATTAACTTCTGAGCTTGGGAAAAAAAAAAATACTTCCCTCAAATTTAAATGTCATTTTTTCTGGGAGAAAATTATTACAGTGACTGTCAGCCCAGTGGTTCTGATGTCTCTTACTCCTGCTATTTCCCTGTAGCAGCATCGCCGTGCTGCTGTTCCACACACACTATTGAGGCACATGGAACATGGATTCTGCAAAACCCTCTCTTTGGACTACACTGCTGATGAATTTCCATTGATTTTCCAGCAGCTTTACCCCACCACTTGCTCCACTGATCCAAGTCCTCTAAGGCTCTTTTAAAATTTCAGGTCCAGTTCTTGCTGACAGTGTCAATTCCTTAATCTCTTTCAAAATACCACAGCAACACTTGCACTAATCTTTTGAAGACCACTTGGTTTTCATCTTACTACTGTTTTTGCAATGCAATCAGGCACAGGGCAGTAAAAGATACATGATCTTTCTTGCCTCATAAGTTTGGAATGGCTCACATGAGACAAGCTGCAGCCCAGGAGTCAGGACAGCCTTTGTGTTACCCCCAAACCAGGCCAAAGTCTGCTGCTTTCACCCTCAGAAGACTTTCCAGGGTCCCCATCGGAGCACGGCAGGGACTCACCCGGCTCCTACACCCTGGGACAGCCCCGTGCCTTTGGGCAGCTCCTCCTTCTGGTCCCTTTGGAAGCTGTGGGACGACAGCTCTGACTTTGGATGGGAGCAGTTCTGCTGCCGGAACGCTCCGCGCTTAAATCAACAAAATCTCCTCTCCCCTCCAGAGGATTATAAACCCCACTCGCTGCCAAACACTGAGATCTGATTTCTGCACACAATCCTGTGCTGCTGCTCCACTGGGCAGTGAAGATAAAGGCTCTGATCTGACTCCTCAGCAGATACAGCCTCACCCTCTCTGCTTTCAGCCTGACTCTTGTTTCTGAGCAGGAGAGCTGCCAGGTCGTCAGCTCAGCTGGAGATTAATGCCCGAGTGAAGAAAGCGCCCTGGCTGGATAGGCAGTGTTAGCTAAGAGAAAACTGAGAATTCCCTTTATCTACCAATATCCTGCTAGTAAAGCCAATTGTGCTTTGGTATTCTATCCACCAGGGTTCTGTTAACACAGTATTTTGGCTCTGGCTCAGTGTTATCACAAGGCACAGAAATGAGATAAACACAAGAAAGCTCTGTAAGGAGAAAGGTTTAATGATTTCATTGTTTGAACCCTCTGTTTGAACCCACGGTGCCCACTGGCAACCTGTTGGGAATAAAGGACCTCGCCTTACATGATTTATACAACACTAAATTCACCCATTTAGACCTCCAGTTCTTACAGGAACCCTTGCAGGCAGATGAATTTTAATGCAGAATAGACACGAGTCTGCAAGAGCAAAGGCATTACACCCTGACAGGAGATATTAAAATCCTGATTCCCTCAGATATGGAACACAGAGAAGAAGAAGATGAATTCTTTCACGAAATGAGCAAGAAGACAAGAAGTCTGCAGCAGACACACGTCTGTTGTTGGGTAGTGGAAGGCATCTATCTCAAAATAAAACCTGACCACAAAATTCTTCTTCACGCACGTTCTCCAGTCCTTAGAGGACAGATGCTCCAATAAATATTCCCTGTTCAACCTGACAGGTAATGAGCACAATTATTTCCCTCTCAGATCTGGAATGCAGCACAGGCTTTCTGCTGACTTAACAGACTGTGGATCAGGAAATTGCTGGGCATGACCTCATTTGATAGGAGCAGCAGTTTTACTCTTCAAAGGGGAAGAATATATTGAAGACTGGGACTTCCAGGAAATAATACTCATCTAATTATCTGCTGAACACTGTTCAAAGAAAAGAGTGCCAGAATTTTGCCAAGATTATGCACAGGACAGGCAAAATTCAGAAGAAGCATAAAGATATGTCTTAACTCTTCTTCCAAATCCTGACCAACAGAAAATAAAACGCCTGCCTAATAACAGCACACTTGAGATGCTGGAGAATCCAGTGAAATTCCTCGTTTTCCTAAAACACTGAGCAGAGAAAATGGATTTTAACCAAAAGCATTTATCCACATGAAATGATTCTTAAGTATATTATTGAGGCTACTATTGCTTTCTATTTTTGACTTGAAACCAGAAGTTCTTACACCATTAGGGCATCAGGCAGAAGAATTAGGATCAGCCCCAGCCTACTACGGACCAAGCAACTTGGACTTTAGCAGAAGGTCCTTGAGGCCCTCTGAAGCTGCTCTCAAGGCAATCAGAAACGGGAAGGAAAATCTACTTGGCTTTGTGGGAAACCAGAACAGCACACCAGGAATTCAGGGTTCAGGTCTGAGGGCAAGGGCTGAAGGGGCCGCATCCCGCTCCGGTGTGGTTTCTCAGGAGCGGGGCTGTGATGTGCACAGAGTGCAGGCAGCACTCCCTGCTCAGGCTGGCACCGTGTGCCCAGCCCAGGCAGGCTGCAGGGACGGGCTCTTACCATGGCCAGGGGCACGATGCCCACCAGGTCCTTCTGGCAGACGAAGATCTCGGCCAGGGCGGTGTCGCTGGCGCCGTGCCGCGGGTACTCCACCTGCCAGCTGATGGGCTGCGTGCCCGACAGGCTGCTGAAGCTGGCGATCTCAAAGCCCAGCTGCACGACCTCGTGGAACAGACTGGTGCTCCTGGAGGGGAAACAGGCACAAACAGAGCCATCACTGCCACGGGAAAGGCAAAGGAAGGCAGGCAGATCAGTCACCGGGAAATGCAGCTGTTTATGTGCAGATACCACACTTTCAGGAAGAGTTTTTCCAATCTACAGCTCCTTCAGAGCACACAAACTGGAATTATTTTACCAGGGGCATTATGGAGGGATGGAATCCAGGTTACTGCAGCTGATGAAGGCAAAATACACTTATTGCACTGCATGTTTTGTATGATTTGCAAATGTTTCATACTATGAGTTGGATTTGAACTCTGATCAACCAAAGCTAAGTCCAGTGCAGCTCATGAAGACTGAGGAGCCCAGAATTAGTGCAGTCAGAAAGAAAACCAAGGTTCCTTGAAGATGTCCACCACCAAAATCACAGAAACTCTCAGCAGTGAAGCTCAGTGGAACTGGCATGGGAAGGCCATTGAAACAATGACCATGCTTAAATGAAAAAATGACATTGTTAGTCTAATCTCAGAGGTGCTCTCTGGAAATTAAAATCTCAGGCAGATGAGACCAAACAGAAGGAAAAAGCTGTGGCAGGTAAAATACACCATGAACTCAGTAAGCAAATCTGAGTAACAAATATGAAAAGATGTGCTGAAAATGTTTCCCTCACATTAAATTTCTTTAACTACACCAGAAATAATGAGAATATATGCAAGAAATTTGCTGGACTAACTGCTGGTTTAATTAAAAAAAAAAGTTTAAATTCCTTTCATTAGAAATTATACATTAACTTCACTGGAACTTTCCAAATGCCTTCCCACAGTGTTAATATTCCACTGAATATTACTTCAGTCTCACCCTGCGCTGAGATGATTTGAAAATGAAGAGAATGACAGGGAACTTCCTAGCTCAGTAACCCAATCCCAGCCTCATCACACCTCTGGCTGCATTCATCACATAACAGCTTCAATTTTTCCTCTCTTTTTTACATACAATACATGAAGGCCCATTTCTGAGAAAATCCATCAAGAACTGATCATGTACAAAGCACTTACACTCTCAAGTGCTAGACTTTCTTTCTCCCTCTGAACAGAAATCACCATTTTTTGCTACTTAAGACATATTCTGTGCTTTACTCTGCATGATTACTTTGAAAGCAAATGGTTCCCCTGATAATTATTATTTTGATTATGGGTTTTCATTTGGATGGCTCCCTCTGAAAAGTCTTAATACTGCCTAATGCTTGAAATTTATTCCCTTGCTGTTTTCTTGCTGTGTCAAAAGAGAGACATTGGACCACTTTTGTGATAGTGGCACATTTCCTGCCTGCATTTAAAGAGTGATTTTGGGTAGTAACATGATAGATGGATGAATTTAGCAATTCATAACTCAAGCCCAGCCTATTGCCGTTTGAAGAGTTCCTACTAAATAAATCTCACAGCCTGTAAATACGAGGCAACTGCAATAACTGTGGTTTACACACTTCTGGGACGTCTCAAAATGGATATACACTGGATGGAAGTTGGTAATTTATTTGAAAACATGATCCTATGCAAAGATACCTGAATCACCTGAGCTGCAGCTTCCTTTAGCTGTTAAAGGCACCACTATGCCTCAGATTAACAACACCTGAAATGACATTATTTTCACCATTTCCAGTTCTGATTCTTCGTAACTGACAGAGAAGAAATTTTTCCATGTGATTGACTATCTCAGTGCTTTCCCTTACACCAAATGGAGAGTAAATCTTTCTCACATCAAAGCTGCTCCGAGGGTTAAGGGACGGCAGGAAAGTTCTCCAGATGGAGCAGTTTGAGTGCATTTCTCCACAGATCCTCTGAGCACATGTGAAATGTGCATCTTCCCAACAAAAGCCCCACAACTCTGCTGGTCACTCCAGGAGCTCGAGGCGGGACTCTGGAGGTGGGGAAGAGCTCATTTCCAGCCAGTCCCGACTCCTGAAGCTCTCCTCCCTTTGCCTGTGGCCTCAGCTGTCCCAGCTGTGCCCCCAGGCCTCAGCAGGGGCTGGTGACACTCTCAGGGGCACGTGGGAGGCTGGCACAGGTAAGGGACCCATCTGGGTTTGACAGATCTCTTCTCAAGCCCTGCCCCAGCACTCTGGTCCCACCGGCAGCCACAGCAGGTGATTCTGATCTGAAAATCAGAAATTCAGCATCCCAACCCCCTCCCGCACCTGAGGCGCGTTTGTGACAACTGATGAGCCATTCTGTGACAGAAATCACTGTCAGCACCTGCACAGAACACCTGCTAAGTCTGGATTTGCAGCTGGTATCACTCACGGAGCTGTTCTGGCCAAGTGTCCCCTTGACCCAAGACAAAGCCAGGCTGCTTTAGTGCTGGAGAGCTGTAAAAAATGGGACCAAAATTCCTCTACAGATTTCTGTATTAATGCTAAAAATATTTTGTCCTGTAAAATGTGTGATACAAAAATGTCAAAAAATGTGCATGGTGCAAGACAAAGCTTTTACTGGTGCTTCCCAGGATGACCTGGATCACTATTCCACTGCCTGCATGTGTGAGTAATGCAGCCACCTCCCTCCACAGCAAAGCAGCCTCTATCCAGTGTCACACCAGCACCAGCTTCCTCCTTCTCTCTTCATACAGAAGAAGCAGAGAGATGATCAACAGCTGGGAAAGCATCCACTTGAAAAAAAATATGCCTTCAGAGATGTGTAATGGCTGAGAAAAAAATGCTTCTCGTGAAGCACATTTAATGTTCAGAGCTTGTTCACTGACTGAAACAGCAGTTCCTTAATATCCAGCATTTAGAAGTGCTCAGCAGCCGGAACAGCAAGTAATTATAAAACTTTTCTAAAGTACACAGCACGCAGTGATTACAAATGAAGCTTCCTGAAGGCAGGGCTTCCAAGAAATTGCTCCAGGGTGGATATATGAGTCTAATTTGATTGGATTGAGAGTTCCCCTGGGCCAGTTCACTCCTTGGATTTATTTTAATTTATAAATATGCTAATCATTCAGGGCTAGACTGGAGCACGTGCCTGCACAGGGGAGTGAGGGCTCCTTTTGATGTGCTGAGCAGCCATGGGGAGGGTGGGTGTGAGCACTGAGACTTCGGCCAGGAGCTGAACCCAGAGCCAGGAGCTGAACCCACATTCAGGAGCTGAACCCCCAGCCAGGAGCAGAACCCCCAGCCAGGAGCTGAACCCAGAGCCAGGAGCTGAACCCAGAGCCAGGATCTGAACCCACAGTCAGGAGCTGAACCCCCAGCTCCTCCCTGCTGGAGCACACGGGCAGTGATGGGGAGCTCCCCACTGGTTACAGCAGCTGAGCCTGCAGCTCAGGGATGGGGGATTCACTCCTGGCAGAGCTGGCAGCAAAGTGCTACCCCAGGAGAAAGGGCAGCAGAGCCCCCAAATGCTTCTGAGCAGCACAGTTTTGGAAAAAGAAGGTGGAATGGAAACATTCTGTTAATGGAAGGATAATAAAAGATGCATAAAAGGCAAACCAGAAGTGACATGGGGAGAAGCTGCCGTGCACTCCCAGCCGCTGCCAGCTCTGTGGGCAGCACACACCCGGGAGATCAGCCAGGGCTAAGTGGACCAGGATTTTTGATTTCAGAATGCTTTTGAATATGATCTGAAGCACTCCTTTGCAACCACTTATTGATCATTCAAACCCTCAGTGCCCTGAGAAATATTTACTCTTGGAAGATTTTTTTCCTATTCATACACAGGGCTGGCTCTGTCAAAAGCTGTACTTAACCCTTTTATCAAGGCAGGGATTTAAAACCTCCTGTCATGGATGCACAGCCCACCTAGGCTCACAGGCAGACCCATAATGTGGGTGATACCACTGACACAGAACATAAAACAGATTCTGTTTCTCTGCAGGGGTCTGATAAAAGGAGGAGCAATGTTAAGCCAGGCCAGGGCTGAGCTGAGCCCAGAATTAGTGCCCAGGCCAGTGCTCCAAAGGCTCTCCCAGGGGCAGGGGGAGGGAGGCAGAGAATCACCACAAAAAGCAGAGAACTCAGAGGATGCCAGAGCCATAAGCAGACAGAAATCTTTGCTGAATGCCCATCTGCAGGTGTGGACCGGCAGTCTCTGGTGAGAGATTTCACAGTGCTGGGTTACTGCTCTAAGTAATAGAGCAGTTTGGACTCGTAAATGAGTGAAGCTTAGGACTGCTACGGGCGAAATCAATAACTTCGATTTATTACAGCGACTCTCAAAAGAGAAATTTTAAAAAGCCTAGATTAAAAACATTTTTTAGCCATCCTTTATTCCAACAGATTTTTACTGAAAGTGCCTAGGGATCCGAGAATGCTTCGACCTGCTGGAAATTCAACAACTCCTTTCTTCTTTAATGCTACCCAGCTTGACAGTGACATCTTAATGCAAGATCAGCACTTAGCAAATGACATAAAAAATTGAGAAGAGCACAAACCCCACCATCCCTCAGTTACACTGCACATCTCACTCTTCACTAAAAGGAATGTTATTGCCATGTGCAGAGGCAGCCCCATCACAGGCTGATGGTCACACTGCACCCCTGGCAATCCGTGCTGCAGCTCCCTCACTGCTGAGAGACACCAGAGCCTCTTCTTCCACCCTGGGAAAGGCCAGAAAGGGGTTCAGGGCTTTTGGGCCTCTATTCCCGAAATTCTGCATTTCCTGTCCTCCTGCACCTTTTCCCAAGCACAGTTTGTCCGGGTGAGATCTTTAATGGACGCAACTTGGGACCAGGGCAATCACAGCAATTTAACAAAAATTAACAACACAGAATGAGAACTTGATCTGGAAAAGTGTGACTAAAGATGACTTGGAAGAACATAGAATGGTTTGGGGGGAAAGGGCCTTAAAAATCACTGAGTTCCACCGCCCTGCCATGGGCAGGGGCAGCTTCCACCAGCCCTGCTTGCTGCACCTCTGCCCACCTGAAACACTGGATCACGTGGAGTACAAATGCTTAATAATAAATTTCTTTCAGCAAGTCCTCAATAAGAGCTGTTACAAAGCTAATCCCTTGGAAAATTGTGGGAAGGATGTAGTAATTACAGAGTAATGCTAACTACTGCAGACAAAATGCAGCTTAAATACCTTATTTTGCAATATTAGCCTAGCTTTCATCTTTAAACCATAAAAACCAGCAGAGGAGAAAGAAAAGGATGGTTTATTTTGACACTAACAGATAGGGAGGACATAATTCCATGGAAATCTATGACATTAAAAGTATTATGAAGTTCTTCAAAGGAAAATATCCAAGGTGTAACTGAGCAAACTCTTGATCAACACAACATAATATATGTGTGTACCTTCAGGAGGATGATATAATGCTGGACTTGATTTCTCTGTACAGCCCAGATCACAGTTAGATTAGTTAATAAGGTTTCTTGGCTTTCTTGTCATAAACTGTGATATAAAACACAGCTTTTTGATTAAGGTATTTGGACTAGGACAGGAAATCTCATTTCACTTCCCAGCTCCTCCGCAGCATCCTTTAACAACCTCAGGCAAGACATGAAGATACAGATCCTTGCAGCTAAAATGAAATCGATAGGCATTAGGCATCCTGGAGCTCCAGCAGCTCTGGGGCCTGTCTGCTGCTTCAGGCACCTCAACGTGCCTTCGTCACACTGGTCCTGAGCCCCAGGCTGAACCACTGCAGCGCTGAGGAAAGACTTGAAGAGCACTCCTGGTGCAGCTGCTCAGAGCTGCCATGGGGCAGGAAATTCTCAGCTAATTAAATATGCTCTGTCTGGGTGGCAAAAGGTAGAGAGAGCCTGGGGTGGGATCTTTGTGTGCCTTTATTTCCCAGGGGAACAAGGTGAAGAATAATTTTTTATTCTGGTCTCAAAAAAAACCCAACTCAGTGTCTGAATTCTCTGTCTGAGCCTTGCCTAGAGATGCTGATCTCACTGATGTTACACTGAGAACAACAGCAGAAGTCATGTTGCTAATTAGAGTACAGACAACCAGAAATGCTCTCCCTTGGGCAGGCAGAACGCTGAACAAGACAGTCCCTGAAGGAGGGAGACCTGACTGGGGATCACAATAAATCCCCAATCTCTTCCTTCCAAGCAGAGCATTTTTTAGAGTCACTAATCACCAATAAATGCTGCAGTGAGGACAGCAGGCTCATTAGTCTTCTCTGATCCTACATCACGGGCAGGCACGAGGTAGATGAGATTGATTTTTCCCTGTTCCCAAAGGAGTCAGGCTGCAAGCCTGGCCTCAGACTGGTGCAGGCACAGGTCCTGAGCTGCCCTCATCTCCCACCCTCATTTCCCACTCAGTCTGCTCGAGATAGGAGGCTGCTAATGTCTTCATTACAATTTCAGATAACAAAATACACGGGCAGATTGGTCAAGAAATCAGCTTTCACAGTGATTCATCATCTCCTCCTGCCTCGAGAAGGACATTTTCTGCTCAGTATTCTCTCAGCGCTGGAATCTCTCCAGAAGCACTGCAAGTAAGCAGCATTTTCCTCTTTTGGAGAGGCAAATGTGCAAGCACTGAACAGCTTCCAAGGGACATCACTGGAAAGGAGACCCTGAGCAGATATTTTCAGAGAGCCTCACTCCAAACCCAGAGCTTTCAAATGGAGACAGGAAGGCAGAACCATCTTTCAGCCTGATAAACGCAGCAAGATGAGATCAAATACCCCAAAGAATATTTTATCATTTCCATTTAATTGCTGACTTTAACAATTTGGGAGCAGCCAGTGAGACATTTTCAGAGGCAGGAGAACACCCTTGACAAAGCAGCCTAGGCTACAGACTTTCTGCCCACAAATATCTTGCATTTGTGTTTCATTTCACTTGGAAGCAGCAGTATGCCCAGAACAGAGGTGGAACTGAATCCATCTGTGGGCTGGATGGGCTCAGCCTGCACTTCCAGCCCAGCTGCTTTGCCATGACCAGCGGATTTCTGCAGTGACTGGGCACCGACCCTGGGCTGTGCCAGAGCTGTGCCCTCGGGTGACACGGTGACCAAAGGCAGGGGCACAGCCCAAGAGCTGAGTGCTGGGCACAGCACCCCTGCAGGGACTGCTCCTGTGCAAGTCCCAGTCTGAGGCACTCACCTGGAAACAAACTGAGGATGAAGCTGCATTACGAATCAGGTGGCAACAAAAATCACATTTAGATGTAACTGTGCATGCAAATCAGATGTGGGATATGCACATCTCATTTACAAGTCAGGTGTCTTCAGATTCCAGCTCCTATAGTTTTTATTGGGTTGTGGTTTTTTACAACTCTGCCAGTATATATCTGCTTTTTGGCTGTGTTTAAAGCTCCAAAAATATTTGTGCATAAAGATGCCCATTCCTTCTCACCAGAGAACCTGCCTACTGAAAAAACACCTACAAAGTCAACCCTTCACCAGGGATGCAAAGCTGATAAATATCTGCATTTTGTAGAGGCAATGGATTTAAGAAAAACAAACATTTAATGGCTTAGTAAGGAAAATAACAGCATATAAGTGTTGAATGTTGTGGTGAAACAACTACGAAAACACTAAGGTGCACTGAGGCAGTTTTTCACACTTGCTGGCCGTGGACACAGTCCATGGGGCAAGGGAAAGTCAGGTTTGTGAGTGGCAGCCCCAGGATCCCCCTGCATTCTCGGTTTCACCACTGCAGCTTCCCCAGCCCAAGTGCACAAAGAAGGTCCAGGGCTGTTTCAGACCAGAAGCAACGATGGCAGCTGTCTCAAGAGATCTCCAGTTGGGCTGAAGAGCTTCTCTGGGTGTCTGTGAGGCTGCCCGAATAGAGAGAAAGAGACCTCGAAATGAGCTGTGTCCTCTGAGAAATAAACTCAACTGCTGCAATTTCATCCCAGAGCAAACCCAGTTTGTGTGGAGTCCCTTGGACTGGGAGCTGCAGGGAATTGAGTAATAAATACTGTGTTCAACCTAAAGCTGGAGAGTATCAGTCTGGGGAAGGTGAAGACGCAGTGTTCTTTCTAGAAAGTCAATATATTTTTGCAGCTTCACTAAGGAGCCTTCTGCAGCATGAATGTATTCCTTCTCCCCAGTCTCAGACCATATTATTCCCCTTACTAGTACTTGTAGAATATTTGTGTTACTCTTTTAATCCTACTCTTCTCTCATAAATTCTCTTTAATGTTGTGTGCTGCTCTCATGGTCTCTCCTACCCTAAAGTCAAACAGAAGCAGATGAAGCAGAAACCCAAAGCAGTGGAAGGAAACCACTGAGCAGTAACAATGGGGTAAACCCTGAGCTCAGCTGAATCTCCCTGTAAATGGGAATGGTGTGGGTGAGAACTGAGAGGAGCCAGGTACAGTGGGACTGGATGGTTTTTAAGCTCCCTCCCAAGCCAGGCCATTCCATGACTCTACAATTCCCTGTCTGCTTTCTCTGTCTTTTTTCCTTCTTATGAATGTTTAAAACAAAAGAGAGCGAGCTGGTGTAGTGAATGTCCTGGGGAAATCAGACAAAAATGTGACCAACTTCAGGCTGCAGTTACAAACCAGCTCTTACTCAAATTTACAAAAACCACGGACCCTGGGGCTTTCAGTATCTGTAGTTCTGGAAGTCTGATGGACAAACCTTTATTTTACAGTTCATAAAGCAAAGCTTAACAACGCTGCCTTCCTAATGCCAGCCAAAGCTCTCACTCATTGTAAATTTAAAAAGAAGCTTATGGAAAGCAGACCCAGCATAAATACTGGAGGTAGATCCATTACGTTTCATGATACAGTTATTGGGTGGCTCACTCCGGTAGTTCACTCCTCCTGCTCAAGGATAATAAAAGGAAAAATGTCCCCATGACATTCAGTGGCAGAAATGTCATTGCTGAAGTGCCTGTGATGTGCAATTAACATTTTTAAGGATTCATTTAAACAGATACTGTCACGGCTGATGGATTTGAGATTACACCAACTATCTAAGTTTGGATTTCTGCCTAATTCAGCATCTCACTAGCAAGCTCACCCTTTCACTTCTGGATATTTATATTTTTCTTTCTCCTTATGTCTGCTGCACTGAGGGTACTATAAAAATTGATCATTTTATAGGTTTATCATGCAAGGCCAGGCTGGATGGTAGTTGGAAGAGCTGGCCTACCCATGGTCCCTACCTACGGCAGGGGGTTGGAACTGGATGGTCTTTAAGGTCCATTCCAATCCAAACCATTCTGGGATTCTGTGACTTCTCCCCCACTGCATTGCTAATATTGTGCCACAACTGCAAACATCAGAATTTGTATCCAAAAAAACATTTCCTTTTTTTATTGTTCTGCTTTCCACAAACAAGCTGTAATTTTCACAATGAAAAATACTTTGTTTTGAAGAGAAAAGTAAGCTGTGGGACAAAATTTGTTCGGTGTTAGGGTGGATTAAAATAAAAGTCACTCTGTGTTCTAATGAAGGCGTTGTCACCAGCAGGATGCAGACTCCAGGCCTGGATTCTGCGTTTATGTGGAGAAGTCCTGGATCTTTGCTCCTCAGTGTTTGTATCCGACCCTTCTGTTTAACAGAATGAAAAGGCAGAAAATACAGCAGATATCTGCTATAGCAGAGAATCTGTCTTGGAGCAAAATGTTCACCAAAGTTTGTAGGAGACTGCAGCTGCTTTTGAAGGTTTCACTGGAGGACAGGTGACTGCCTGTGCTCACACCTGAGAGGTTCCCTCAGAGCTGAGAGTGGCCATCGCTCCAGACGCTGCTGTCTGACTGTCAGGCACACGGAGAGCAACGTGTCCTCAATATTTCAGCAAGACAAATGAAGGAGACACGATCCTCATGTTAAATGGCCTGCGAGGAAAGCAAGCGCCTGCTCGATTGACAGAGCACTCGCAGATCAACGCCGAGAGCAGCTCCGAAGTGATGGCTCTGACATCTGTGCTTCTGTCCAGAGCTGGTTTTCCCCTGCAGCACCTCAGTTAGGAAGTAGCCATGTCTAATTTGTTGGGAAATCTCAGTTGCAAATGTGCTAAATCAGGCAGAGCAAGAAAACACAATGGACTTGGGCAAGGCTTTTGAGAGATGTGCTTTACAGAGGTGACTTTCCAGTGCCAGGAAAAAAAAATTATCTTCACCTGACCCTCAGGAGGAGTGTGGGAGTGCCAGGGGGAACCACAGGCTCCATGGCAGCAGAATACTCTTTAAACAACAGCAAGATTTCTATTGCAGAAAGCAATAAACAAGAGCCCAGCACAGAACCCTCCATGCACCACAGAGTTACACATTTGCCTCACTGCCCAGAGCAAAGATTTAAAACTCTGCTGTCATTTTTTCCAAGCAATCATTGCTGCCTTTTTATGCCCTTCCTTCAATGCCTTTTTGCACTAGGTGAGTCAAAATATGTTTCTATGTAATTATACAAATGACATTTAGAGGACACTGTCCAAAAAAAAAAGGAAAAAAGATTCTAAAGAACAAGCTTTCCCTTTGTTATTGAAATCTTCAACAATATTAGTCACCGCTCCTGCTCTTTGCTGACTTTGAACACTTTGATCAGACAGGTAGAATCAGACTGATGGAAGTCCAGCTTTCCAAGGCTCTGGGGAAATGCAAAGCCAAAACCAGGAGCTCCTCTGCACACGTGGCAGCTGCAGGAGGGATTGGAGGGGTGCAGTGCTCAGCCAGAGCAGGAGGAGCACGAAGAACTGGGAGCAATCCCAAACCCACGAGTTTGAGGTACCACAGCTGTGATAACAGCACTGCTGTGCAATCACAGTCTGGCACCAGCAGGGCAGGCCTGAATCAGCTGCTTGGGAGAAGGAGCAAAAATTAATGATTCATGGTCGTGTGTGGTGACATTCAGCCCAGTGTCCCACACGAATTCGTGCACCAGAGCTGAACTCAGAGCCCGAGTGCCGACGAGGAGGAATCTGCTGATTCACTCCTCAGTCACACACAGGCTTCCTCCTGCTGCCTCAACCTAACCACTGGATAAGTAAGTCCAATTAGTCTAATTTAAAACTAAAATTAAGGGTTATCTTCTCTCTGAGTGGAAATGGAAAAGAGTAGAAAATCAATCCTAGAGGGAAATGCTCATGCAAGCGGGCATTATCAGACCCTCAGTCCTCTCCCGGTGCTTGCAGGAGGTGATAAAGCTCGATGAGGTTTGTGGGGTCAGTGCCACATGCTCGGGTTCTTTGCCAATTTCTAAGTTTATTTTCAAAGAACTGCCCTCATCCCACTCTGCACTTCACACTATAGATGGTCCGAAATGTGTGAGTTTCATACACAAAGGTTTCCTTCATTTTATAAACACGATCTAATTTGGATCAGCAGTAACCTTCTACTACATCCCTAGCTCTCCAACCCTATCAATCTGCCTATCAGCCAGCTCCTGGCTCAGTTTGTGGCCCTGTCGTTCTGCCTCAACTCCTTCTGCAGGAAGAAAGACCTTGATGCCAGAAGACACTTTGAAAATGGCATTAACAATTTCTTCCTTACCAATGCTAAGGGCCACACGGCTGTGGATTGCAACGTGCCCCTGCTCAGCCAGCCCAGCAGCCTGCAGAGTCACAGGGTCAGAGAATCAAAGAGTGCTTGGGGTTGGAAAGGGCCTCAAAGCTCATCCAGTGCCACCATGGGCAGGGACACCTTCCACTGCCTGGCCTCGGACACTTCCAGGGACCCAGGGGCAGCCACAGCTTCTCTGGGCAGCCTCACCCCAGCCTGCTGTTCAGCCGGGGCCTTCCAGGTGCATTTACACCTTTGTCTGCGTGGCAAGAAATCTTCTTACACTTGTGAATTGCTGCTGTAGGAGAACAGCAGCAGCAGTGACTCCACAGCTGTGTGAATGTCACGTAAGAGACAATTCCTGAAGACAGGCATTCGACGTCTGTCAGCCCGGGCTGTGCTCTGCTCTCCTCGGAGCTGCAGGGGGAACACACAGCTGCAGGGAGAGAAAACCCAACAGTGCTGTCAGGGGTTCTTGTTTGATAAAGCAGCCTTGCAAGAGCAATATGGAAATAAAGGTTAAACAGGGAAGGATGATGACAGCCAACCAGCCAGGGTGGCCTTGGAAATGAACAGCACCAATGGAAAGGAGTTTGCCCCTTGCAGCCTCCTCCCAGCTACAGCTCCTTCACTGAGTTTGATTCTCCTGGGGTAGCAACCTGCCAGAACCACTGCAACGCCTTCAGAACCATTACAGAAGGAGTGAATCATGGACACGTTGTTACTCCCCTCAGCATGCAGCACTTTGCTTTAAATACAGAAACCAGAGCGTGCAGGAAACGATCCATCTATTAAAATGTGTGTCAACATCGCTCCAAACTCTTGAAGCTGCACAGTGAGTGCTGCTAACCGTTCTCCTGAGTCTGGAAATCAGTCTGATGACAACACTGATCCACGGGACGTGCGACACTCTGGTCCTGACCTTACTTGGGCTTGAGTCAATCGTTGTTCTGCTTTTGATTTTGATGGGAGTGGGGCCACTGTTGCAGTGTCACCTCTCCTGTACCCTCAGGCGCTCTCTCCAGCAGCACTGTCAGCTTAGAGAAGCCAGGACAATTTGAAAGTATTTTCTAAAGCCGAAGGCAAACCAAGAGATGACCTTTTCCAGCAGCAGAGAGCTGCTTCCAGGCTGCTATTGAATATTCCACCAGCTGGAACGCTCTGCTCCCACAGACGACCCAGCTGCACTGCAGAAGGGATGGGTTTTCCTTTTGCTGTGGCTCTCCTCGCCCTAATTCAGTGAATTGGGGTCACAGAGTGATTCTCCTCTGCTCCACACCTTGGTCACTGCCCTGACCCGGGCCCAGCCCTGTGCTGTGGCATCACTTGTCAGCACCAGGCTGCAAAGGGCTGCTCCAGACACAGCAGCTCTCTTTGCTTGGGGATTTTATTTCAACAGAAACAAAAACTTCCCCTTCCAGATACTGAAAGTTCTGGCTAACGCAGAGATAAAATCTCTGTGACATTAAGAGCTGAGTTTACAGAGTGTTCAGCCCTGCTGCTCTGCTGAGGGTGAGCAGGGCTGAGACAACAAGGTACACACAGAACTGTCAAACACAGCTCACAAAGCCCTGCCAATACCCTGCTGCTGCTGGCTGCAGAACACCCAGTCTGTGTCAGAAAGAGAGAGCATTCTCCCATTCTACCTGGGAGAATCTTCACAGTGTTATACATTCCAAACACGCTCGTACCTGCATGACATTCAATCAAAAAGCATTTTGAAAATGGACAAATATTTTCTTAATAATTTTTAGCAGCATTGTCAACGCCTCCAAGAATTCCTTTTCGCTGGGAAGCTGGCTGTTATTTTTGCAGATGGGATATCTGTGCTATCCAGTTATTTCTATAAAGAGACTTGGCCTTTAGGACTAATTTAAAGGGTTTCCCAAAGCAGATGGAGCTTTTTGAATATAGAAAAAGGGATTTACAGGATTACCGAGCTCCAAGTATTCAAATATAAAGACAGAATTATGCCTAAGGCAAGTAAGAAATGCTCCAGGCTATCAGAGATTGTCTCTTCATCCTCAGTAGATGTCACCTAGTGCAAATTGACATTATTTCCTGACATCAGTGGATTTTAATTTGATTCCTCTTGTTGATGATGTGCCTCACAGATCATCAACAACACATTAAATGTCTTGGTGAAGAGGACAGAGAAGGGAAGAGAAAAAACAGGGAATGTCTAAAGGGGCTGTATTAAGTTATCGTACAGCACTTCCATGTTCTACCTGTGCCAGCAGACACAACAGAAGGGCTTCTGGAATCACTGATGTAATTTACTGGCAAGCACAAACCCTCTGTGACAAGCCAGAGGCCGAGGCCACGGAGCCTGTGGATGAAATGCTGTGTGTGTGTGTGTGTGTGTGTGTGCACTGGGAAGTGCTGCAGACACAAGGAAACGCCTCGGGCAGGCTGAGTGGGCCCAGTTTGGATCGTATCTGCTGCCCTTCCCCTCTCTGTTCCCAAATCACACCTCAGATTTCAATCACCCTCTGCTAGCCAAGCTCCACCATCAGCTCTGTGGCATTAACCACACAGCTGGGCCCTTCCATGCAGGGGAACACTGCCAAGGGGGATTCGGACCAGATCCTCTCTTTACAGATAAATCCTCTCCCTCGCTCGCTGCCCCTTCCTCTCTCCCTCCTTCCAAGCTCTGGAAAGGGGGATGAGCCAGACAGCTCCATGAGCTGTTGGCTTCTGGAAGGTCCACGTGGTGTTAAGAGTGTGTGTCAGAGCCCTTGGTGGGGTCACGGGGCGGCTGTGTGATCTCACAGCAGTCATTTGTCTGCCCTGTCCTCCTGTTGAGCCTGTCAGAAGAACTGGCTCAATGGAAGAAAAACAGGAGCTCCTTAAAAAACATATTGGCACATCTGAGTTGAACTTCCTCGGGTGAAGAAGTTATAAAAAATGGCTCTGCTGTGAACTTTGAAGTATCAATTTGTTAAAGAGGCAGTGATTTCCCTCTCTGAACAATGCTCTTTGTAGTGTGAAGCCTTGCAATGGCAAATGATGTGTGTGAGAAACATTTTCAGAGGTATTGATATGAAGGACTGGGTGATGCACAATGTTTCAAAAACAAATGAAGGATGCCTAAATAGCTGCTCCCCAGCCAGCTGAAGCTGCAGTTTAAATCCTGGCACTGTATTTATCAATATTTTCATTCCCAGCTGCATTTCCTGACATTTATGCCAAAACAAAATTCTGCAAAAGGTCAGCACAGGGCTCGGGTGTTATTAGAGTATGATCTAACCAAGAGGCAGGTGACCTTCACTCACACCTGCCCAATCATCCCGTGACCTCAACAACAACACTGACCCCTCACCCGACCACTTCCTCACACCCAAACAAACCCATCCTGGGTGGAATCCCCCACATGCAGGGACTCAGCTTGAAATCCCTCCCAGGTACCTCAGAGCAGGACTGATCATGGCTCAGACTCTATTTTGCCTTCTTTCTTTTGAATACTGGCACAGCATTGTCCTGAGTGGTGCTTCACATTGAAAAGATGGATCCTCTTAACAGGAGACTGCATGAGCCACACTCAGACAAACAGACAAGTGTGAAAAAAATGAGTGATGCTTATCTGTTCCCTTGATAAACTGGCAAAGGAGTTGTTCCAGATCCCACCAAATACCTGCAGAAGCTACAAGCCAGACCCACCATGCCTGGATTGCAAGGGCAGCCCCTTCTTTCCACACTCCCCAAAAAAAGTGAGCACAGGAAATTGTGGGTGAACCGAAGCTCCACCTTCTCCATCCCTCTCTGGTGCCTTTGCTGCAAGGCTGCACTTGCACTTCCTTTTCCACGAGTACATCTCATTTTATTTCTCCCACACTGCTTCTCAGACTTCTGGGAAATTCCGTAATACCACACCAAAAGCTCCCAATAGCAGCCAGAATTGCTTTTATTGCTGTTTAACACAGTGCTGAATTTAAATGGCTGATGTATCCGCCTCTCTCACACATGAACACAAACTGCTGCATAGCAAAACTTTAATTTGTCGAATTAAAATGCACTATAGCACAAATTTATTGTATCTTTGTTCATAAGTGGGTTTATGCATTTGATTTTTTTTGTCTTTTAGGGTTTTGGCAGTAGATGGAAAGCAATCAAAGTCCCATTTGAAGCAGCCGTGTAAGCAATTCTCATTTATAGAAGACAATGAAAAATTAATCTAAAATGAGTGTAACTAAGTTTTCATAGAAACAACAAAACCACTCAGACATTATCATTTTCAACAGCTGTTTACTGTCTTCATCTACAAAATCACCTGTCAGATTTTACTGTTGCCTCCAGGGGGAAAAAAGCCAACCCCAAGTGCCTCTCCAAATTAATAAAATGCTCCACATGTAACACAGATATTGAGCATCCCTTTCTTTCAATTATAATACTTAGCAGGCATGATTGAGGTGATGTTCAACACCCCCTCTGCTGCAGGTTTGAATTCACCATGTGTAAGAAACAATTCAGCCATGGCTGGTGGCTAAAGCCGGGTGTTTGCCTCTCTGCGGCTCCCTGGAACATCTGCCTCCCCACTCCATGGGCAAAGCAGCATTTGTCACTCCTGGAAAGCTCTTTGCTACAAAACACAACTTTCTCACATGAAATGGAAGCACTCGAAGGAAGGACAACAGGGATGAGAGCAGGATGGAGTGTTGTTCTGGCGAATGGGATTCATCTCCCGGTGCCTGTTTGAGCCGTGAATTCGGGGTGAAGGATTTGTGTGGCTGGCAGAGCACGGGCAGCTGGGTGATTCCACACCAAGTGAGTGATGGGGAGGGTGCCAAACAAACATCAGCAGGACACCAAAGGGTTGGGGGGATGTGCTGCTGGCAGCCTGAGCCCCTGGGATGGGCCAACCTCCTGGGCAGGGCTGGAGCTGCGGCTCACCCCGCAGCACAGGGCAGCAGCGCAGCACCCCGCAAAGCCAGGGAGGGAGAGGGAGACAAACACCCTACAGCTGAATTCATTGTCCTTCACACACACATCTCAGGCTGAACGCTCTCAAAGGATGTCTCAAGTGCTGCTGCCGTCCCTAATTTCAGATTTAGGAGAGGGGAAGGAGTTAATTATTGAAGGGCAGCTATACGGAGTGGGATGCACAGCTCCTATTGACTTCCTTAATGGTGGTAAAATGTGCAAATCCTGTGGACTGCAGCTGAATTTAAATTGCAATGATTACAAAATATAAAGCCTAAAAAAGAGGATTTATACATGAGCAGATTTAGCTGAGACACAGACTCCCTCAAGACCTACATTTTGTTTACATGCAAAGCAGACTGTGCCTCCTGAATGCCTAAATCCTGACGACAGTGATTTATGTATCTCACCACCCTCCTACCACGGCTCTGAACCATCACTCCTGCTGCTAAATGCCCTGGGGAATATCTCCTGGTTAGAGGTTCATCCCCATTTTCTGGCCATTGTCCAGCAAACCACTTTCAATGTGCAAACAGTCCTGCTGCCTTCCGAGGGGCTGCTCATATGATGCATAAGTCCACAAGGACATGTTGCTCTAACAGATCCATAACATCAACAACCACAGTAATACATTTCTCCTGCTGCTTTCAGACAGAGTTTTTATGCACAGCTCTGGGGAGTGCAGAACTATTAACCCATCTCGTGTTATCGGAGCTGGGGGACAGATAAATGAAGTGACTTGGCCAAGGTCATGCAGGAGTTCATGGGAGAAATGAGGACACAAACAATGCACCCACGTTTCAATTGAGTCCGGAGGAATTTGCAGAGCTCTGCCTACTGTGTGAGGGAGGCTTTGAGTGCTCTGACATTGGTATAAAGGGAATCAGTGAGTTATACAGTGGTTTTATATTTGAAAGATTTTAAAAATTATTTGCATCTACTGTCATGTTAACCAGTCCAGATCCACCTCATCCAGAAATTCAGTGACTGTTTAATTCACATTAAAGCTAAGAAATCATAAAACTGAGGCTGTTCTACACTCCTGATCCAGCTGCAGGAATAGATTCGAACACGAGCCATTGTTCTAAATTCCTTAAAAGCAGTCAACGTGCAGTTCTTTATAATGGAATTTTAAAAACTGCAGTGCCATCTTTAACCAAAAACCAGCAGCCACTGTTCAGCACAACCATGCCCTTCCCTGTGGCTCCTTGAGGCAGTCCCATGTGGAGCAGCTCCCTGCCTTTCCTCTCTTACTTTCTCCATCTCAATCTATAGACAAATTTGCACTAGGAGGTCCCTATTAGATATGTTACCATTTTACATCTCACTTTTTGGCTCCATTTTAAGAAATTTACTTTGCTTTCAAGTTCAGAGTCCGTTAGATTCTTGTTGGGATGGCAGGTGAAATTGCTGGAAGTATCTTGTTGCCACATTCAAAAGTGCCGGGGTAGCTCTGGGGTTTTCAAGAACACAAGTTCCTTTCAAACTCTGATTGCTTTCAAATGCATCTGCTTTCTCCCAGGCACTGGGAATTCGAGGCCCCAGAAGCTCTGAATATTCCAATAGGTGTCAGGCTGTTGAAATAACTGCTTTTTTAAATTTAGGTACTACAAACCATAGTCATCAACGTATTTATGCATTGCTTCACTTGGCACTGCAAAGCTTAAGTGAAACAGATGGCCAACTCAGGTTTCCAAAAGCGACTCAGATACTCAGGAGCCCAACTCACACAGGAAGTCAATACCAGTTAATCTTCTAAATGTCAAATGGCACTTTTGAAAATAGCACTTTCCATTACCAGTAAGGACCTGAAACTTTTTGCTCTTTAAATGTTTGCCTTGTACCAAGTAATACCCCAGGCTCCACCCGTCTGTCTTGCCGTGTTCAAAGGACAAGGGAGCACTTGGGAATGCAGTTTGTGCAGGCAGGTCCCCAGCAGGGCAGCCAGTCCCGCAGCACCGGGGCTGTTTTCTTGTACAGGACATTTTCAGGCACCAAGCCCCAGGTGGGGAGGAGAGAACTAAAGACTGCACACACCCAGAATCAGCAGCACAGCCTTGCCTTGCTTGCCCAGCTTTGGCAGGGGAGGGCAGCGACTGCAACCACCCACACAAGGGCTCTTGCCTTTGGGGGCCAAAGCAGTGCTCAGCAGAAACTGAAGGTGCACGAAGAGGGGCAGCATTAGACAAGGCTGGATGGCCTGTAATGACAACAGGGCATTGATCCATGGGCGTGGGTGAGGTTTCTCTGCACCCCATGGCACATCCCCCGGAGCACGGGCAGCTCCCTGGGCACCATCAGTGGCTGACACTGTGACAGACACACGAAACAGCACCCAGGACAGAGTGCACGGGGTTCAGGTGAATGCTATGGATTCAAGAGATCAACCATTTCCCCCTCCTGACACAACAGAGCCCGGACTGGCCCAGGCCAAAGCTCTGCTTGTGATGCAGAGTTCCCAGGCAGCAGCAATTCCATGATCCAGAGGTCACCCAAGAAACTCCCAGCACATTTTGCTGCAAAGGGGTAATTAATCAAATCAGTGTCCTTCCCAGAAATTGACTGGAACTGGAGGGAGAACGGAGCTGAGTGCTTTTGGTATTTTTAACCTGGAATGTCAAGTAGAGGAATAACGGCCATTATCTCCAGTATATATCTTAGGAGAGGGAGAAGTTAGGGAGCTGATTTCTACCCACATCAGTAAGTCTCAGACAGAGCAAAAAGACAGATGAACGTGGAAACAGGTTTAGAGAAGAGACTAGAGGGACACCAGTCCTACAAA
This sequence comes from Orthonyx spaldingii, assembly GCA_013397795.1. Lineage (NCBI taxonomy): Eukaryota > Metazoa > Chordata > Aves > Passeriformes > Orthonychidae > Orthonyx > Orthonyx spaldingii. The sequence goes on along the minus strand of VZTJ01005788.1, from coordinate 646,362 downwards.
GACTTTGAAGGTTAACTTTACACACTTCTGGGAAACTCTGGGAAAGCCTGCAGGTTCCAAGCTTGGCGAGCTAAGTTTTCACGGATCAACAGAAACAAATTTGGGGTTAGATGGCTACATAACCTTGGACAGATGTCAGAATGCTGTCACTGACTGGTGGCAATATGGGAACTCTGTTTCTATGGCCTGGGGAGCAGGAATGCACGGAAGGAAGCCAACACTGGGAATGGTAGACTATAAACTATAAAATTATAAGTGCACAGATCTCCCTCTAATAACTTCAGTCTTTATTCTTTGTTTAGCACCCTGCTGTTTTCAGTACAAAGAACCTTATGGCATTAGCCCCAGGAGAAATGTGACTTTCCTTAAGAAAAGAACAACCATTATAGTTTTGGATTCCCTTTGGAGAGCAGTAATTTCAATACTTTCTTTTAAAATTTAAGTTACATCTTTTTAGCAAAGAGAGAATGACTTTTGACATATTTTTCCTGCATCTGATAATCTCTTCCTTTCACTTAAGCTACCTTTTTCCCTGCAGAGGATTATTATCATTAAGCTACTTGGAGTGTGACAATAATTGAGATGTTTTGGCTATTGGAATCAGAAGCATTAAGATTTAAAAAAGAGCAATATAAAGACACAGAAGACAGAAGCTGAAATGCCCACACCATCTACACTTGATTTAAATGAGAGACAGAGAACTTTTAAAGGCTCAGGAGAGGTTTGGTCCAGACAAGCATCTCTTCACCTCCATCCTTCTCACAGAGCTCTCCTCCCAGCACTCCTGCCAAGCCTGACCACTCAGTGACCCAGCTAATCAGCCCCCTGCTTCTTGTTTTTCTCCAGCTCCTGGCTGCTGAGCCCAGGGCTCTGGTGGCCCATGCACAGCTCAGAGCTGACCTGCACAGCCCCTGAGCCCTGGCCAAGCCCTGGCTGTGGAGCCCAGCCCTGCCCTCAGCGTTCAGAGCGTGTTTGCACAGGGAGGAACTGGGGCAGGCTGCAGCCCAGGCTCCTGTGAGCTCCACAACCAGAGCTGCCTCTCCTCGTCATCCCTCACCATCACTCACGCTCATCCTCTCTCCCCAAGGTGCCCTCAGCAGAATTTTGGCCGCCTGATCTGTCTGACATCAGTCTCTGATATGAAAAGCAGCAGTGCTGAACCACCGAGAAGGTGGAAGCAAAAAGGTGCCAAGGGGCACAGCTGTGCTTTGTACGTGTGAGATGAGGGTGCTCTGCTCTTGGGAAGAGAGGTGGAGGTGTCCCTGAGGGAGCACAGACCAGGCTGGGGTCCTGCAGACAGGAGCTGGGGGCTACAGTCAGCTAAAAGCTCTTGAACTGCAGGGGCGAGAACCTCAGCACTCCAGTGCCTTGGAAAATTCCATCTGTCCCTGCTTAGGGTGAAAAACCAGCAGCAACTCTAAAACGAAAGGGTTTACACACTTTCCTGAACCTGACTTCAGCGATGGCTGGAATAGGTGTAATAAAAAAGCTAAAGAGAGTAGGAGCTGTTAACAATTAGTGACTAATTACATGTGTAGATGCTTAAATAGCAGCACTGCCAAATCTTGGAGCGTACATACTGTAAATCTTTCATGTAAAGGATTTGCAGAGAAAGGAATCCTCAAACCCTCTTTAACATCTTCAGTGGAACAAAAGATCTTTCTGTACACTCTCTGACATTACTCAGGAAACAGCAAATTATCTGATTCAACTGGCTCATGAGTAAAATAGCACGCAGCCATTAACTCCTTAGAAACCAAATCCCCCTTTGAGAGGATTTATTATCAGAAAAAAGATTAAATACATAATAAAATAAGAAATGCAAGAATTTATAATTAAGCACAGTCAAATATAAGAAAATATAAGAAAAAAACTAAGATGGAAAAGAAAATTAGTCTTAAATATAAGAAAAAATTCTCATGCAGGACTGAGCTACTCAGCAGTCATTAACATTACAAAGGGATGAAGTCTCCAACAATCTCAGTAATCTGAACAGATAAGTCACCCACCACAGTCCACAAAAGACATGGCTTCAAAGTAGGCAGGATTAATGGTCTTGCTTCCTGGCAAAATGAAGTCATGCTTGTGTATTTGTGAATAATTTTACAGAAGGCAGGAACAGCTCTAACGGAGCCTGATAAATACTCAGTCAGCTGCTTGCTCCACATAAGCTGGGTTTATCTTGAGAGTGTCACTGAAACCAAGGCTCTGCTCTGTCTCTCACAAGTACACGGGGAACTGCAAACTGGAAACTCAGAAAAGATGGCAAATACTACTGAATAGAAATGATTCAGTGCACTTTGGTGGTTAAAGCATCTCCATCCAACGTGTGGGCGATGCCCAAACTCTGGGGCCTGCAAGGACTCTGCTGCTCACGCACATCCCTGCTGTGCCCTCGCTCCAGGGTCAGAGTGTGTGACCCAAATTACTGATAAATATTCACACAAACACAGAAATGTTTTTAAAGCTAATGGACATTCTTCCCTAGACTGCACTGGATGCTGAATCAGGCTCCAAATTCAAAACCTGGTTGTTTTTTTCTGTCCTGATGGCTGGGTCATAACTCCTGTTGCCAATTACTGACACATCTTTTCAAAACCAGTTGTTGAGGTCAAAGCAAAGCCAGTGGAAGCAGGAATCCTCTGGGAGCAGATAGTGGTGAAGAGTTCATACTTCTCTAACATTTAAAAAGTCAGAGCCGATTTATGCACAACACGTAAAAGCCACTTGCCCTCGAGTGTCCTGGGTTTGCTCTAAATGCAGTCTGCTCCATGGCTCTGGGTATCTTGTGGGATTTTTTTGTTTAATAAACCCACACGATGAATTAATGTGTGATCACAGCAAACCACAACAAATCTCTGCTGATCTGCATCACTGAGGGATGTGGCAATTACGTCCTGTTCGATGACTTTGTGTTTCATCTCACCTCAGCAACTCCACCAGCCCCACAAATACTGAAGAGAACAGGAGAGGCTGCCTGTCAAAATAATTAACACAGCTTTGATTAACAGAACACGGCAACAATCCCCTTCTTGGGTGGTTCAGGGAGTAACGTTAGCAACAGCTGAGTTTCTGGCCAGTTCTGAGTGATCAAGTGCCCTGCACTTACCATGACATTTCCAGGGTGACTTTTCCAGGAGTTCTGTCAGGAATTTACCCTGCATTCAAACAATGTTTATCTGCACTGCACAGGAGTTTTCCAGCTGCTGAGGAAATCACAGCAGGCATAACCAAACTGTGGAACTACACACGCACAGCCAGCCAAACCTACTCAGCAACGAGCAACATCAGCTTTTAAATATTCCTTACCAGCCTCATTAAATCTCTGGACGTTTCTCAAGATAAAAATTGACAAATAGCATCTCCAAGTGGAGAGCCTCGCCATGCTCCTGTGCTTTCTCAGACATGACAAAAATGCCACAGGAAATGACAATCACATGCAATTAAAGCCTCCAAAGCTAAGTGAACAATTGCTAAAGTGACAGGAGAGACTCCATTCCTTTGGGGATTGTCAGTGGTACTTGCTGAGCTCTGATTTGGTTGAAATCTTGTTCTGGTGGAGTATTGCATGCAGATCACACACATCACAAATTTCTTTTGCTCAGTACATTCCAAGGAATGAATTCCATGCCACACAAACACTGTGAACTACTCTGGGTTAGAGAACAGATGCAAACACTGAAATTCTCCTTAGCTGGCCCATCAGTAATGCTTTGGTTGACAGGGCACCTCACCTTCCAAACCATCTGATGGCATTGCTAGATGTGCCAGTCTCATTAAAAATAGTTGAAATAGGGATGAATTCAGTGTCTGAGGTCACTTGAGTACTCTGGCAGAGTCCTTATTGAATTTCTACCAGTGTGATTACAAAGAGTGCGTGCTCAGTCCATTAATCTGCAGCATGGAAACCAAAAATCAATGGGGTGCTACTTCAAACTCCTTTTTGCAATAATTACCATCATGTATGAAGGTGTACACGTGGGAGGGGAGTGTGGGAGCTGCTGTCACAGCCCTGGACGGCAAAGAGATTACCTGCTTTTCTGAGCTGTACATCAGAGAGGAGAAAGGAGAGAAGACTCAAAATTTATTCCAAACTTGGGGTGAAATTCAACCTGCAAAGGACATTTTGCCATTTGTTTCAGTGAAGCCAAGGTTTCTTCCCTGGAAACTTAACTGGGACTGAAATTCCTGGCAAGCCATCAGGAATTCAGCACTGATCGATCCAAAAATCTCTCTACAACAAACATTTCAGTTTTCTTTAATAAACTCACTTCTCCATGAAATTACTGGCATGTTGGTAAAGGAGCAGCAGCACAGTTGTAGGAGTGTTTTGTGAATGACCCTGGGACAAACCCCTCTGCATTGTTTCAGTGGATTCAGACTGATTTAAACCAGTCCTTGACACTCCTCATCCTCAGCCTTCAAAGCAACAGGGACACGTCACAGATTTTTCCAAGAAAAACTACTGAATTTCCTTGCTTAAGGAGAAAGTGCATCAAAAACATTAGCAACTTTTGTATAATTCTGCTTCAGGCCTCCAGACTGTTCCATGCTTAACCATCCCTCACTGCAGGTTTACAAGGAACTTATTGCATGGCATACCAGGGGCAGCTGGGAACAGCAATGAATGATCTGAAGCAGAAGGACAGGCAGGAACGGGGACTGCAGGGACAGCTCTGCTGCCAGTGGGGAGCAGCAGCCACAGCAGCACGTCCCCAAATCCTCCCAGTCAGCACTTACCAACTGCTTTTCTAACCATCCTTGCTTAAACTGTAAGATTTACAACAAAGACTGACCATCCATGTAATAACATTCCACCTGTTTCATGGAGCAGTCCCTGTTATTGCATAACAACAGAAATAGAGATTTTTATCTGTACTTTGAATAGGCAGTAACACATCAAACCAAAGTTACTTTGACTGGAGGAGTAAATCTCAGTAAGCCAGTGCAGACACAAATGGCTCAGCTGACCAATATATTGTGTTTTGTGTAAGGAGTGCAAGGGTTGCAGTAAATGGTGGTACCTCACCATTGTTTGTTGGTCAGCTGCGACTGATCTGACAGAGACACGAGATGGAAAAAATATTTAAAATAATCTAATTGTCCTTTATGATATTGTACAGCTTTCTAGAGGTCTCTCCTCACCAGTTTTAAGTGTCTTTAGCTCAGAGGAGTTTTGTTATTACAAAATTCCTCAAGCAGCAATGGCACAGAGAGTGTGTAAGGAACATATTTCAATTTGCTTCGCTGAATACTAACAAAGTTCTTATTCACTTTATTCTTGAAAGGTTTGACTTTTGGCACTTTTTCCTAAATTTTCTCCATTCTTTATTGCCTGACTGATTTATTTCCTCTGCTGTGAAAGTTCCAGAGGAAAGCAGAGTTGCTTGGCAGCGTGATGTGGTATTGCTGAACTCAGCTGTTTGTGGCTTTCAGCAGATGTTTCTGCTTCAAAGGCAGGGTGAGAAAAAATACACACGCACAAATTCCTCCTCCCCAGTTCTGCATCTTTTGTCTCTTATCTTCCACTGCCTCCAAATCACAAGGAAGGCTCCATCACAATAGCTGCTAAACCATCCAAACAGCGGCACACACAAATAACAGCTGACCTTGCCCCAAAGCAGATTTGAAGTGCAAAGAGAAAAGGAGCAGAAGTGTCAGCCCATGAATGTGCTGCACCAGAAGCAGCTTCTCGTGGCTAACTCTGTGTGAGTTGCAGGGTATGCACACGGGGTTGCTGTGTGCAGGGGCCAGGACGCAGCAGCTTGGGCAGAAGGTGCCAGTGGGACGGGCAGCCTCTCCTCCTGCGTGTGCAGCAGCGCCTCAGAACACACTCCCACGCCTCAGTGAAAGCTGAAAAGCAGACTGGCTGTTTGCAGGTCGCTCTTGAGAAATGATTACCTTGTCAGAGAGTCAGAAAACATTCTCACCCTGGACATCAGGAGTTACAGCTATTATTGAACCTGTCCATCAGTCTGGGATGGATGGAAAGCTGTTGCCCCATTATTCCATGATTGCACATCTATTCTGTTTGTGTGGGCTCTGCTCTACTTACATTATAATGAAATAAAACAATATATCCAACCTGCCAGGAAAGCAGGGAAGCACTGGCTGCAGCTTTCTCAGCAAGGCTGGGTTATTGCAGGCATTGACTAAGCCTCCAGCATTTGGTTTTGATAAGAATGTAAAAAGCTTTTCCAAACTACACAAATTTGCTGTGCAAACAAATTTGATGCTTTCATTTGGGCAAGAAATATGTGAAGAATGACCCTTCTCTTGGAGCTTCAGCTCTTTTGCTTCCCAACAGACCCAGGAACTCCAAAGTAGATCAGAAAAAACCAAAAAAGAACAATTATTGCAACTGAAAGTTCTGTAGAGATCATGGATAGATGCTGTTAATGCATTTTCTTATCTCATCTTTACTAATTAATTTCTTCTCTTAGATAAAAAAGCTCATGGGCATGCCTTACTCCTTGGTTAATACTATTTTAAGCTATCTATAAAGATCAATGTAGTACTTTTTGGATGGTCAGGACCAAGTCTAACAGTGGTTCTGCTGAAATCCAACACAAACATTCCTTTCAACAGCACCTAACAGCTGGCCTTCAAAAACCTCAGGGGAGATTGCGACACCTTGCTTTGCATTTCCAACAGAAATACCTGATCAGGAAGGAAACCCTTTGCAGTTATTATCCTCCCCACCCCTTGAGCAGAGCCAGTTTGTTTTCTGAGTGAGGCAGCTGGAAAGCAGGAGCACTGCTGCCCGTGACACCCCGGTTTGTGCTGTGCGGGGGCTGCTCCACCAGTGCCGCTGGGAGCTGCAGGGCCAGAGCTCTGGTGGCACAGGGGTGCAGGAACACCACACACCCGTGCTGTTGCCATGACAATTGCTACAGTTATCCCCAATTCTATCTTCCTGAACTCGCATTACTGGAAGTGGTGAGAAGGAAGGGTCCCTCGGGCTCTGCAAGGCTCCTCGTCCCCGAGGGCTCCCATGGATTTCACTTCTCCTAAGGCGAGTGAGGGCTGCCCAGGAACCCAGAGCCACTCGGCATGCACAGGGCCCAACAAGCTGCCCTGGTCCCACCAGCACCCCAGAGCACAGGGAGCTCTAAAAACAAAGATTCCCTGCCCAGACAGTGAGTGCAGACACTCCCTGAGCCACTGCAGCACACAGAGACTCGGAGCAGCCTCCCTCCTGCAGCAGCTGCTCCTGAGAGACACCACACACATCCCTCACCCTCCTGCCGGCTCGGGCTGTGACAAACGCCGCTGACATTCACAGCAGCCAGAGAGGAGCCGTATGAACGGCTCCTTTGGGAAGACACCTCCTAACCCCAGTCTTCCGTGCCCCAGAAAAGCCACTGTTCCACGCACAGCTGGCTGATCCTCGTCCGTCTGTGCAGCTGTCCAGTGTGTCCCTGGCACCTCGCTGCACACTGGGGACATCTGTGCCCTAATCCGACCCCGAGCAGGCATCCCAACAAAGAGAAACCTCACAGCGCAAGGACAGCAGGCACAGGGAAGTTACTGGGAAATCAGATGGGAAAGGATCCCTAAAGCAGCAGGTGAAGGCTCAGCTGTAACTCCTGGGGCAGGTATGGACAGCCTCACACGTCCCCGCTGGCAGCACACGCACAGCACAAGGATCACTCGTGCTGGGAGCTCCGAGGGCTGCACCAGGAACTTGCCAGCAGCCTACGAGGCTGCACAGAAATTTGCACAATGCTTCAAACAAAAGGCCAGAATCGGGGACTTGTTGAGGCTGGAGGACAATTGAGGTCATTGAGTCCAACCATGCCCCCACCATTGCCAAGTGCACATCCCCAAGCCCCACATCCACTCGTATTCCAACACCTCCAGGGATACCTGCCCTGGGCCTGTTCCAGTGCCTCACAACCCCTTCAGTGGGGAATTCTTTCCTCATATCCCATCTAAACCTCCCAGGGTGCAATCTGAGGCCACCTCCTCTTGCCCTACCTGAGCACACAACTGGCTCATGTCCAGCCAGCTGCCAACCAACACCCCCAGCTCCTTTTTCCAATTTTCCCTTGAATTTTGGAGGCTTCGTTCTGCTCAGCTGAGAGCATTTAGTGCCTCAGCCTTTTCCTCATCCTTTGTCACAATATTTCCCCCCACATCCAAAGAAGAATGGAGAGTCTCCTGAGCTCTCCTTTTGTTCATATACCTATATATAATGCCTGCTCATATGTGAATTTCTCGTAAATGAATGGAAATTGTTTCTGTTTCAGGGTTTAATGGTGTAAGACACCCATTGCTGGTGTCTTCCTCCCAAAATACCTCTCCAGTTTGTACAGCTCAGTCCCTGCAGACACAGATGTGACCTACTGTACAACTTCCCAAGCACCTACAGCAGTGCCATGTGCCCTCTCAGCTCTGATCCTGCCTCAATTATCAGTCAAAAGGATAAACAACTGTCATGAAAAAATCCTGACCCACAAGCACTAAACCCCTGAATCCCTGTGGGAATCGTGCTCTCTGCTCAGGCTGCAAGGTTTTGAGGTCAGCAGGCACCACTGCCACTCTGCTGAGCTCTGCAAACCACCCTGACCCAAAACTGCCAGGGCAGGATGACCCAGATTCGGGAATAATTAACAACATCTACCCTGCTCATAATAATGTGTGACGGCTCTGTCACATCCTGGGCACAGCCTGGCTGTGCTCTGGTACAGGCAGACACACACCACATGGCTCACGCTTTTTCAAGCCTGACTCATGTTGTACATACACACTCAGCTTGCATTTTTCAGTCACAAGGGAATTCATTTCACTGACACCCCTTGGCAGCATATGGTGCCACCAGACAGAGGAGGGATCGGCACGGAATTCCAGCGGCTTTGTTGCTTCCCCCACATTCCTGATGATATCAAACACAGCCTGGTAACTTCATCAGCTGTTTCCATGTGCATGCAGAGATACCCAGACAGTGTTAAAAAACAGCCACAACAACCCCAATCCAAAAACCCGTGTGCACATGTGGCGAGAGGGAATAAGTGACTGTGACACGGCCTGAGACATAAACACAACATCTGGAAGCACTCCTCCCGAGCCTGCCTCTTTATCAGACAGATGGCCGCAGAGCCGTAAGCCCACAGGCCTCTCAAAAGGTTCAAGGCCAAGAGGATAAAGCGCTACATCACAGCAGTTTTCCATTATGTCAGTTTTTCTCAATCTCTGCTCTCCCACACTCCGTTTCTCTGCCCAGCTGACACAAACCCAAAGCTCTGGGTGACTCCATTGCCCCACAAACTGAGGGCCACATCCAGGGGCAGAAATGGCAGCCCGAGAGCAGATCGAGGGCAGCTTGTCCCAGGGCACTTCCAGGTTTGCAGGAGCAAGAGGAGTCAGGCCTAGATCAGACTCAGTTCTTCTGAGTTCCTGACACTGCAGTTATGGGATGCTCTGGTGCTTTGGCAGAGAAGCCAGCCTGAGAACTTCCCCTCACCCTCCTTGCTCCTGCCCTTAATCGTTCTCATCCCCACAGCTGACAGCCAGCCAGCAGGTGGAGGTTTGCTGTATTAAAAAACCCAACCAAACAAGAGAAACAGCCCTTGCTCTGCCTTGGAATAGCTCTCCTCCCCTGTGGTGGCAAATCCAGAATGGACTACACAGCAAACAGGAGCCCTTCCACTGGGGCTGTCCTCAGGGGAATGTGGGACCTCAGAAATCAGCCACACAAAGCCTTAGGCTGAACCAAACAGAGCCAATACCGAGATATGGAACTGGTTCCAGTAGTAACCAAAAATATCCTTTTGTCCACCCCAAGCACACACATCAAACCCACGCGCTCCCCTCCAGAAGCAGAAACAGCAAAGGAAAACAAGGAACCAAGTCATTGTCTAAGCCCTGTTTTCAGTAATCAACACTGTTGTTATCCTCATCAATAGCTACTTCAGTCTCAGCAGAAACTGCATTATGAGGCACACAAACATTGCTGATTTCAAGCTGTTGGCAGTTACTTGCCATAGTTGCAAAGCCTTTTTGAATAAATCTGAGCTAAGATCTGGCTCCTGGCTTTAGCACCACAAAGTATGTCTTAAAAAAGTAAAGAAGCATGACCCACTTAAGCTCTTGAAAGGCAATGGTAAACAATTACTGATGTGATGTATCCAAAATATGCCTCTTGTGTTCTATTATTTATATAATGAAAGGTGTATTAGCTGCTGCTGCACTCTGACTCAAACTGCTTCTTTCAAAGTGCTCACAATGTAATTATATCCATACACTAATGATAGAGAAATGTGCAACAAAGGAAAAGCAACATGGGAACAAAAATGAGTATTTTTATTGAGTCTGGACACTTATTCCTAGGGGTCTGAAGGGGAAGAGTGCAGTGGCTCTCCATGGTGCAGCAGGGAGATTCCTGAGCAAACGCAGTGGAAAACTCCTACATGAATTACCCAACAGATTTCTGGGCTGGCTGAGTCGGCTGCAGGGAGGATGAGCCAGTGCTGGAACTCCAGAACTGCACCTCCCACCCACACTGACCTGGGGCAGAACTGCACTTCACCTCCAGGAGCTGCACTGCTGAGCCAGCCTGGCAGGGCTGGTGGCAGCCCACAGAGATCCCATTAGGGACTCGCAATTCTCCACCAAATTAAATTGGCTTAACAGAGTATTTGTGCTCTGTGCAGAGGGCTCCAAGGGACACTCAGGAACTCAGTAATGCCCACTACACCCCTGTGTGTGCTTTCCCTCTGGGATCTCAGTGCACACTCCCAGCTTTCCCTACCCAGCTCCTCTCTGTGCACAAACATTTCACTCAAACCAAGGCTCATCACGCTTTCAGAAGACAGCAACTATTTACATACACAAATGAGAGAGGCATTAATTAAAACATTGAGTTTTATTTGCATAATTAGTGCCAAAAATATTTTTATGGGTTAATTAGACTTCATGCAAATTGGATTGAGGAGATTTAATTTGGGGTTTGATAACCTGACTATTATAGTTCTGCAGTTGCAGATCTGCTCGGAGCTACATGCTGTTCTAAGCTATGTCCTCCCTTTCAAGCTGCTTTGGTTTTTACTCCTGGCAGCCTCAAATGATTTATTTCTCCTTTCCCTTTACCAGTCCTGAGGTGGGTTGACCCTGGTTGGATGCCAGGTGCCCCCTAAAGCAGCTCCATCTCTCCCCCTCCTCACCTGGACTGGGAGAAAAAATAGAATGAAAAGCTCAGGGTCGAGACAAAGACAGGGAGAGATCACTCACCAAGTGGAAATACATTGAGTCAGACAATCAGCTCGCCATGAGAAGAGGAATTCCCCATGGCAAGAGGAATTTCTACACTTTGCAAATGTCCAATATCTGGGCACAGAATACAAAAGTTAAAATCTGCTGTGCCTGAAGGTACAGCCCAGCCGCGTGGGAAAGCAAAGACCAACCCAGCATCCACCAAAGATTTCCTGATGCTCTTCCATGAGCCCAGGTCTGGGGCTAACAATAATCACAGAGCTGGGGAAGCGTTGTTTGCATCTGTGCAGTGGGAAATTCTCTGCATGGACTGACCTGCAGCAGCACTGTGAGAATTCACTGACATGGCGCCTGGGAAGAGCAAAATAATTTCCCCTGAAAACACAGAACTTCACTGTGGCCATGGAAGACAATCCTGCTTGTGGAGAAAGCCTTTAAAGCTTCAGTGTCTGTGGAACAGCCAGACCCAGTCCCTGCAAACACAGCAGCCAGGGAGGCAGGCACTGGCAGCCCAGGTCATCCCAGTGCTCCCCACAGGGCTGTGCCTCACACAGGCACCACTGGGCCAAAGGAACCTCCAGTTCTGCAAGAAGCAGCTGTTCGCCAACACACAAGACCCTGGGAGGTTTGAATGACCCTGTGCAGTGGCTCACTGTGGAAGAATTCATTGCTTGCTTGATGAACCAACCACAGAGGCTGTGAGAACGTTCAGAGAAACAAGGTGAAAACTATCAAGCCAAGAAATTATTTTCAGTAAAACCCTTTGAAATCAAGAATATTCACATTCCTGCCAAAATGACACCACCCCCAGCCCCAATGTAAGTCTGTTCTATTAACTGTTTTCATTTGAACTGGTGAATTTTATTACCCATTACAGACCAGCAGATGGTACCACAGTTAACGTGAGTGTCTCCAGATTTCCAGGCTACAGCTTTAATAGCTGTGAGCAGTGCTAATATGAGCCTGAAGTCTTTCAAGCACTGAAGGTACCACGGACATAAATGAGTTCAATGTGCCGAGAATATGAATTTCATACCTGTTCCTGGAGCTGGGGGCTATCCTCTGACAGACCACTGTCGTGGTGGAGTGCTTCCCTCCATTGCCCACCTCCTGCTGCACGTCCCACTGCCGGGGGTCGCTGGCCTTGGCTCCGAGGATGTTCACACCTTTCTTCACCTTTGCCCTGGTGGGAACAGCAATTGTGAGAGGTTTACAAGACTCATCCAAGACTGGGATCTTTGAACGCAGCTCGGGCATGGCAGTCTCAGTAGCTCAGCTTTAAGGTAAGTACTGGATGTACTTCTAATCCATCAGTAAATAACAGAGTGATACCATGAATGCAGACCCAGGGCAACATCACGTTTTTTGGACAGGGCCTTTGTATGTTCTGCCACCAGCAGGCTGGAGTTAGGACTCAAACTGAACCTGTAGGAAAACCTGCGCCCAAAGTTCTTTTCTCTATTCAGGCAATGTTTTTTTCCAAAGTGAAGCTTGTCCCGACACAGGAGACTCTGGAATGTTTGTCTGTATCAAGACAAAACTGTGCCTCACCATTGCACAGGAATGCTCCACTGGAGGCTTTTGAATAAACCATTTTTATTCCAGATGATATTCTTCTAGATATCAGTGGACAGGTTGTTGCTCCTCTGCCTGACAATTTCCTCTTTATTACAGATTCCCAAGGAAATTTCTGTTTGAAATCGCCAGCCTGGAGAGAATACAGTTGTTGGTTACAACAAGACTTTGTAACCCAGAGGTGTTCTTACAGGATGCAGATTTTTGCCACTCTTAGTGGTTATGCCCTGTGGAAAAGTCAACTGTATTTATCTAGAGATGCTACCAGCATCAGCAACAACTGCATGGAAGGCTAATTACAGAACACTTGCTAATTAAAGAGCATCTGGACAAAGAATTCCCAGCAAAGGTGTTACTTGGGTGCAGAATGTTTAACTGCTGATCCCTCAGTTCTACCACAAAGCACCAGGAGTGGGGAGAACAAAGAGTTATGCAGCTTTTCTCTTCTGAAGCCAGTGAGGGACGAAAGGATGATGAGTCTGTGGGGAGCAGGAACCCAGCCCTGTGAGTGGCTCGGCTTCATCCTCAGATGAAGGAGGGAAAGGGCTCCTTGACCCCACACCACCCCTGTGGGCACCACAGCCTCTCCCAGCAGGCACTGGCTTCACCACAGCACAGAGGCTGAATTTAGAATCATGATTTTCTCAAATATTTATGCAACACATAACATTAGTTATTGAGCAGAAATCACCATCTAGCAAAATGTTGGTATCTTCCTGGCATTTATGAGGACTTGGCACCCAAGTTTCTTTAAAAAACTGGTCTTTTTGCATCTTCAGCCAATAAAACACTCAAAAAGCTGTAGTTAGGAATGACTGAGAGTACTTGTCTTCCTCCAGTTTTTCAACAAAACACAATTAATTTAAGGCATTGAAAAAGAAAACTTTTTTGTTCTTCTCAGTATGAAGGCATAAATGATTAATTCTCTCATTTGTAACATGAAACACCATGGAGCTTTACAGAATCCTGTCTTGCTCTTGTAAAAGTAGCCTGATGAATCTCTCATGCCTTCAGCTGAATTACTCAGAAACCAAAACAGAAAAGGCAAAGGAAGAATCAAATTCGTTCCTGCAGGTTCATTAAAAGCTTTAAGTCCCATTAAGTTTTCCAGTATATTACAGTTCAGATAAATGAACAATAAATAAATGTTTCAGAAGTGAAAACTCATCGTTTACACTTTGTTCAGCTGTTCCTTGAGACAGGCTCTGAAATGACAAAGCACCACTCAAAGTGAGGTTCCCGTGTTTGGATTTTCAACAGAATTACAGCTCTGGCAGCAGCTGCAAATGGCTCTTTCCACCACAGAGCCTGACACAGTCAATACCTGGGCTCCTGTTAATTAGGATGGACATGGTGTGTGGCCAAGGTTAGTGGTCAGACACACTGCCAGAGGACGAGAGACCACGGCTACAATGCCATTTTGTTAATTAACCACTGCATGGGGCATTACATTCAGTGGGTTTCACATATGCCATTATATAAAGCCCATTAAAAAAAAAATTCCATCCCAGGGTAAAGTAGGTTATGTTTAGTGAGAAAAATCAATGTTGTGATTGCACTTAGGACTGGAATTAGGGTATGAACACCCAGAAGATTGAACTTCCGAAATAAATATGCAGAAGCGCAATTTGCAACTCTCCCTCTAAAAAGGGCATTGAGTTTTACATAACAAGGTCAGTGGATGAATCAGAATCAAGTCAGACAGAACTGAGCCCCACACATTTCCAAATGCAATCTGTACACATATGCTACAAATGTTTTCACTTCAATTTTTATTTACTTGGTGTTTGAGTGCTAGCAAGGAAAAGTCTATTTAATTACTTACCAAAGATTTGTTGACCTTGTTGTATGCTTGTGATTAAATATTCATTTTTTTAAAATCAATACTGCCAACTTTGTACATAAATATTTGTAAGTTATACCACCTCAATAAACCTCAAGACCGAGGACCTGGAGGCCAGATGACTGGACAGTCTCCTGTATTTCCCCACCTGATCTCACATTTACCACGTGCACTTAAGGCAGGGTGACAATAAATGGAGAGGACAAACAGCTGAAACTCTCCAGGTTTCCTCGGGGTGGGGCTCCCCACTCCAACTGGGAAGTTCTTTGCCATGTCTGGCTATCCACAAGGAGATGGCTGTCCTCACACTGAGCCTTTTCTCACAGCTCCATGAGCCAGAACCTGTGAGCTTGGACCTCCACCCGAAGCGGAGCCAAAATCTCCCCCTCCAACGTTACTCTGACCAATCTTCTGGGAGTGTCACTCCATTGCCCAAAACCAAATATGCACAAAAGCTACGGGCAGCAGCTCGGTTAGTTGAGGGTGATTGTTTGTGTGCTGGAAGTTAAGCACAGCTTTTGATCTCCTGACAGAAGCAACCCTTGAGTGGAGAGATGGAACGCAGCCCATCCTGGAGAGCAGCACGGAACAGCAGAGGTCAGCTCCAGCCCCACTGGATAAAGGACTCCCTCCAGCTGAACGGGGCTCCAGCTCTCTGAACACATGGTAACCAGAGCACTGGAAGATTTTCGTGCTTGAACTTCTGAGGTTATTAATTCATAGCACAGGAAATCTCTGCCTCAGCTTTGTCTCAAAATAACTGTCTCTCTTTAAGTCCCTCAAATGGAGAATTAGAAGATTTTGCTGGCATGCAGAGCAAGCAGCATCTCAAAGACATTACAGAGTCTCCAGCAGCTTACCTAGGAATCATTTCTTAATTTGTGTCGAGACCAAGTAAAAGCATTTATTTACTCACACAATCACACAGCAAATGTGCAATTTTCAAGCAAATATTTCATTTTCAACTTGAAGCCTTCAGTTATATAGAAAGATTTCCATTTAGCACCTCACCTTCCTAACATGTCAAACCTAGGAATGATGCTTCTAATTAATGCATTCTGATCAATTGCAGATGAAAATCTAACGGTTCCATTTCCCTGTCCTCAAATTACAAGAAATGTCAGCAGTATTTAGATATAATACTGTACAGCTATTACAGACAGTAACCAAAGGCAATTGAATCAGCAACAGCCAGAGCTGAAGACATGACTTATGATTTAAGGAGCTCAAACAATAGCTTCCTATTTAAATTTAAATTTTAATCTTGCAAAACTGCTATGGCCATGGAAGGGTTCTGCTACCTGCAGCAGTGCTGTGGAGAGAGCAGACTGCTGAGTGCTCCCAACAGCTCCTCCCGTGTATGATTTTGCTGATGTGTGCTAATCCTAGAGAGCATCACCCCTCTCATTCCACAGGAATTCACACTGAGAACACGGATTCGAGCCAAGCTGCTGTGCCTGGGGTGCTGTGTCACAGACAGGACCTGCAGGGAAAGGCTCTGGGGCTCCAGGAAGGCTCTGGGGCTGCAGGCAGGCAGGCAGGCTGTCAGCACAGGAAGGTGCCCAGAGCCCCAGGCTCCTGAGCCTGGCACTGACTCCAGTTGGCTCAGGGCACGCTGGGCTTGCAGCACCCACCAGAGCTTGGCTCACCTGTGGTCGGTGTGAGAGCAGGGGAACAGCAGTGCCAGGGCCTGGGCAGTGCAGAGGTGATGGTGGAGGGCACAGGGCAGTGCCCACAGCAGCAGGAGCCCCTCACCCGGGGTCAGACAGGGCACAGGGCAGTGCCCACAGCAGCAGGAGCCCCTCACCTGGGGTCAGACGGGGCACAGGGCAGTGCCCACAGCAGCAGGAGCCCCTCCCCTGGGGTCAGACAGGGCACAGGGCAGTGCCCACAGCAGCAGGAGCCCCTCACCTGGGGTCAGACGGGGCACAGGGCAGTGCCCACAGCAGCAGGAGCCCCTCCCCTGGGGTCAGACCGCATCCAACACAGCTCGGGCAGACAGGGCTGCACTAAAGGATAAACACCAAACCAACACTGAATCCCTATGACCAGGGAGCCTCACAGTAGCTGCAGTAGCTGCCCAGACCCTGAGCCGTCCGTTCCCTGCCAGGCTGTTGTTCCCGTGGGTTCCCCGAGCCCTGCCCGTCCCGAGCTCCCGGTAAATGCCAGGCTGTGCCAGGCTGTGCCCGGCTGTGCCCGGCTGTGCCAGGCTGTGCCAGGCTGTGCCAGGCTGTGCCAGGCTGTGCCAGGCTGTGCCCGGGCGGCTGCTGCCCTTCGCTCGGGAGCGGCGCGGGGCGGGGAGTGCTCGGAGCAGTCTCTGCAGCTCACATCTGCTGTCCCCGCTCTGTGCCGGCAGATTCTCCCTCCACACAGCAGTCTCCGAGGCGAACCCCGGCGTGGGCTGCTCTGCCGGGCGGTGACACGAGCCGGGCGGGGGCCCCGGGGATGCTCCGGCTCCGTCCTCCGCGAAACCCTCGCTCCTTGCATCTGTCAGGCTGGAGCTTCAGCTTAACAAACACTGACCCCTTTTGGTCAGCCCTCTCCGGAGCCTGCTTCTCCACACTCTTTGCTAACCCCAGACTGAGAGCAGCTCTTGACTTTCCTGGCTGTAAAGGTCACATCGTAAGAAATTCCTTTATAGTGACTCCTGAAACCCAGGGAGCCTCTCCTGGTGCTTGCTTCTGGACTGCACATTACAATAAGTCTCCAAACTTCTTGAGTTCTGCCAGAAAAATTTCAGCTTCTTCCTGCCATGATTTACGTTCACTCCTCTCCTCCTTTGTTCCCAGAGCATATCAGGAGATTAAAGCCAGCTGCAGGAACCCATAAAACCCAGGCAAGAGACTGACCACGGCAATTAAGCAAGATTTGTTTTATTAAGTAGATATTCTTCCTTTCATCTTTCTGTATGGAATGAGTTGCTGGATCTCACTGCAGCTCTGAAGGAACAGGACAAACATCTGCCTGCAAAACGTGCTTCATTAAAAGCTGAGAAGCCAGAAGTGGAACAGGAGATGACCTGGTTAGCTGTGGCAGCCTTTCAAACAGGATCCTTTAATTTGCTAAACACACGGCCAGGGTAAGTGTGACTGAGTGGCTGTGGCTCAGCTCAGGGAATGTGGGATCAGGTCTCAGCTCCAGCTCCCTGCAGGGCTCCACACAGGATCCCATCTGACCCATCCCACTCCAGCAAGCAGAGATCCACCAGTGCTCCCTGTGGCCACCTCCTTCCTACAGAAATTTCCATCTACAAGCCACAAGCCCAGGTAAGCAGGAAAAGAGAGCCCTCTCTCCACTGCAGAATTTAGGTACTGAATTGATTGGGTAATTAATGACTGCTAATGGCAGCATTTCAGATTTGGTCCCCACTCACAAGGCCACTCCGAAGGGCCATCCATGCAAGAATCAGTAAAAGCAAAAACCTTGCTCCCAGAGCATCCTCCCTCCTCCAGGCATTTTTCTCTCATGGTGTAGCCAGAGAAGGCCTGCAGGAAACCACTTTTGTAGAAAAAGAGTAAACAGCCTTTAAAATGTCAAAACAGCTAAACTCCAGGTACACAGTTCTTGCTCTTCGCTCCTTACAATTTCCCTTTCACTTCCAATAGACCAGAATGTTGGTCTAGCTGAAATGACTTTGGAAAAAAAATAACATGTCAAAACAAAACAAATGGAAATATTTTACTTTGAAAATGCAGTAATAAAATCCTTTAAGAATCTCCAAACCAGAATGCTTAAGCTTCCTGAATATAGGGAGCAGCTGAGGCAGATTTCACTATTTCTGAAACCTCCTCTGTCAGGCAAATTGGACTAAATTCAGCTTTCCCAAAACTGCATATTTTGGTGACTTCAGTGTCCATCAAAATGATACAAATTCTCTCCATTGCTACTGAGGAGTTCTGGGATCTAAAATAGCTCAAGGGCTGTTCTTTTGTAGTGTTTCTTACATAACTGAAATTCCCTGAGACCCTTGGAAAATCAGCTGCCTTCTATTTCAATAGGATAGGTGCTTCATATCCCTTAGGAAGCTTTGAAGAGCTCAGCTGCAAGGCACAAGGTGGATGCTGTCAGCTGAATTTTAGACCTTTTTTTTTCCAAAAAAGAAATCCAATGTATTTTGAGATGTTCCAGTGACAGAGTTGTTTGGTTTGGGCTGGTATCTGTGGTTACCTCTCTGTTAACATCACCAGTCCTCCAGAGGAGTCAGGTATCCCATTACTGATTTTTAAAAGACAGGAAAAAGAGATGCTTTCTGTGAAGTTTGGATACCCCTACTCGAGGCACAGGCAGGCACTGAGTCTCCTAATAGATCTCCTGGCAAAACTGCTTTCTCCAGCACTGACTTTTAATAGCACCAGGTAAGGGGTTAGGAAAGGCAGAGGGGGGCGGGAGGGGGAAATAAAAAAACCCTTATAAATAAAAGCAGGGGTGAACTCTACAACACAAAGAATCTGGATTTGTCTTCCAAGCTGCGAGGAAACCTAATCTGAATTTACAACCTGCTAACATTGTGCCTCCAGCAAAGACAAACACTGCAAACTCCTGACGTTCCCAGCAGCTGTCACTGAGCTGCTGCTGCTGCACTGAACTCAGCTCCTCCTGCTTCCAGAGGAGCCCCCAGACACGACCCAGGGCTCTCAGATCCCTGCCCAGGGGAGCACTCACACCTGGGGCAGGCTCAGAACTTCAGGGAGCTCTTGCAACACTGCCACAAATTCTCTTTGCTCTTGGCCAATTGCTTTTCTGGGGCCACTGAGGTGGCAAAACCACTGACACTGAGCTCAAATTACCAGAGCAGCAACAAGGCAGGAGACATGATGGGCCGAGGTAGGAGAAAGCAAAATCAGGCACCAGACAGCTCCAGTTCAACACACACCTTCCCTTCTTAACTCCCCAGTCCACAGCCCCAAGAATTCCTCTGGACGTAGCAGTTGTCCCCAAATCCCACAATTTTACATGAAGTACTGCAGGGTTAGATATTTATGGGGTTTTAAGCCTCAGCTCCCAGGGCCATTGGGAATGAATTCTCACAGTTATTAAGAAATGAGGAAGAGGGAAAACTGAAAGCAGAAAAAGTGTTTTCAATAACATGAATCCCTTACTTTTTCTTTTTGCAAGCTTGCAAAGAGTCCAAAAAGACTGCTCTTCTTGAGCTTGGCATCTCAGAACAGAAAACCCCATTCCTGTGAGGAAGCATGGAGAGCCCCTCCTGATAAACACTGTCCCAGGACGGCACAGGAAGTTCTCCTTCTCAGAATTCACAATGTACATGTTAACCAGCAGCTCTGCTGATTATACCATCGCACAGAATGTGAGTCAGGGGACAAGGCTTACATGTCCAGCCCTCTTTTCATTGCCCTTTACCTGTTACTCATGGAATCAGCAAATAATCTGGGTTCACAAGAAATGCAAGGGAATTACAAAGCCTTGCAGTGCCTGACGGGTGTTTGCAGCAGTTCTTTAACACCTCTGCTCTCCTCATCCTGAGATGTCTGACCTTGGCTGACATGGGACAGTCTGAGTTTGCAGCTCTCCAGTGACTTGTCCACCCTTTCCATTGCCTTAAAGGGTGAATGAGTAGCAAAGCTCCTTTCAAGTTTGAAACTCAAACTAATGAGTGGCAGATCCACCTCAGGGACTCTGCAAGGAATGGAAGAATTTGATGCATAATCACATCCAGGAAAAATCCCTTTGCTATGGGATCAGTATCTGGGAGAAGACTCATTTATGAATTGATCATCTGGAGAGACTTTGGAGAGCACGCTGTCTGCTGTGCTGTCACCAGGCGAGCTGGAATAATCCTCCTCACACCAACACATGACTGCTGAGAGAGGCAGAAGAGACAGAGATGGGTGTTGTGTAAACAAAAATCCTACCAGGGTGAATCCAGAGCACAGATTCAGCTGCACATGCTAAATACAGGCTCATTGCCTCCATGGATCTATTCTATAGGACCAGAGACACTTTTTAGATAAATAAATGCTTTGAGATTATATTTCCCTACTACATCCAGTTTCTATTATTACCAAAAAAATCTCTAAGCTGTATATTTGTGACATTCCCCCAGCTGGCAGAGCAACAGCAGTGCTGAGGAAAATACTTACTGTTTGCAGTGGTTATTAGGATTATTACTTAGACCCCAAGTGACTTTGTGAAGTAATCTTCCCATGCAGTTCCTTTGTGTTTTTAATCCCATCCTCGCTCCCCCTTCAGCAGCTGCTGTGAATACAGCTCTGCCATCAGCCATGAAGCTACCAGGCTTGTGCTTCCTTTTCCCTTGGGGAAATAATTCTGCTGAGATCAGCTGCTGGAAGAGGTAGGGACAAGTGTCCTGAAAACACTGAGAAAGAGAGGAGCCTTTCGCTCAGGTAATTGTTTCAAATGTGCCCCTGCTGGGTTCCTGTCCAAGC
This sequence comes from Orthonyx spaldingii, assembly GCA_013397795.1. Classification (NCBI taxonomy): domain Eukaryota; kingdom Metazoa; phylum Chordata; class Aves; order Passeriformes; family Orthonychidae; genus Orthonyx; species Orthonyx spaldingii. Next base: position 625,323 of record VZTJ01005788.1, on the reverse strand, counting down.
AGCCAAAGCAAGCACTATCAGGTGGTTCAGCCCCAGGATGCAGCTCTGTCTCGTTTGTGATTTAATTAGTCTGATTTACACTGACTCGAGGACGGAGGTTTTACCCCAGCCCTGGCAGAGCTCCCTCCAGCCAGCAGGGGTTTGCTGGCCCTGCAGGTGCTGCTCTAACACCCATCCAGTCCTGTCTGCTCTGCCTCCCTCTGAAGTACCGAGCAGCACCAACCAGGGGCCACTTTTGGCACAGATGAGTGCCAAAACTGGGATGCAGGAGTGTGGCAGCAATGCTACAGAGATGGTCTGAGGACAGAGCAGACAGAATTGATAGCTTTTATCACAGAATTGAGTCTTAATCTACTAAATGCTGGCAGTGATCTGTACTACAGCCTCCAAACTGAGCTCTTTCAGGCTTTGAGTTTATCCAGCAAAAGCACAAATCCTTGTGCCCTGAGGCAGTTGCTGGCAGTCTGTGTATTTAGGCACAGATCTGAAGCCCCTGAGCCCTCAGTAAATCAGCAGAAATGCCCCTGCTGACCTCAGGGGCCTGGGACCAGCTCCATGAAGCCCACACGGGTTTCCACAGGGTCACTCCCGGCCTGCCAGAGCCCGTGGGCACCGACACGGGCAGGGCACGGCATGGCATGGGAGCTCCTGCGGCTCAGGGGGGAAACCAACACTGAAAAATCATGGATGGGATGTGGCTCAGGGAGCTCAACTGGTGTAGAAAACTACTCTCATCCTCCTGCAGCTTCTTTTGTAATTTACATCTCTTTTTTTTTTCCAAAAGTGACTGAGTAGAGAGACAGACACACTTTTCTAATCATTAAGAAATTCTTCAAAAGCTGGTGGGCTCTACCCTTACTAATTACAGCCTGTCAAAGGAAGGGCTTTTCCTAGAGAAACTCACGAGCAGAAAGAATGGGAAAAGAGCTGCAACCAAAATAACCACATGACTTGATGCTTTTTTAAACAAGGCACTGTGAGCCCTTTGGAAAAGGCTGAGAGGCTTCTCGTGGAGGTGGGGCTGCCTCAGGAGTGAGGGGCAGATGTCTGCACGTTGCAAACCCCCTGCCTTCAACATCTGTAGTTCACCAGGTCCATTTAGATCATCAAGATTATCCCAACCACTGTTGGACACGACCAAGAGCAGCAGCTCCCATGGGTTATCATCAGCCATTGCAACAGCACATTTTAAGGACACTTTTTAATTTAATTTTATTTTATTTTGAGGCTGTGCTTGTACTTCAAGAGAGTGGAGGACTCTTGAAGCCATAGTGAACAAAGTGAAGTCTTGAGAGGGCAACAAACTGCTGAGCTCCTTTGACATATTGCAGGAATCAGCAGGAAGATTCTGGGATGTATCAAAAGAAAACCAGCTGTCAGTGGAAGCCAGAGGCAACAGCTTCTTCCTGGATGCAGATATTAAGGTCATGATATACCTAAAACAATATAAAACACCTCCAAGATAAAACAGATCAATACATTTGGAACTCTCACTGCATTCATTGCTTCCTCTTTGTGAGGATTCCAGATCAGCATAAGTCACAATCCCTTTATCATCTCCTGGGGAGTCTCTTTTTTCCCCCTCGATGACTCTCCCCAAAAGTCATTTCAATTCATCCAACTACAGCCAGCTAGTAACTGCAGGGATGAAAATCATTTTGTTTCAGCTTGATGCAGCAGAAACTCACCAGAGCTAAATCGCAAATGACAGGGCACAACACAAGCACCTGATTCAGGGCTGCACAGGCTCCAGCAGCCACACAGGATTTGCTCTCTCAGAGTGCTCAAGCAGCTTCTCCCTGGATCAGACTGAGCACGTTCCAGGGAAACGCTGGGAGAACAGGAGCGTGGGTGGGCAGGTGAGCACAGGGAGCACCCCCTGATCCAGCCTGACCTGCAGTTTCTGTCCATGGCTAAAACCAGCTCAAGGGACAGGAGCTCAGGCTGTGGAGCCCAGCCTGTGGGAGTGCCAGGAGTGCATCAGAATGGCTCAGACAGCGGCCACTGACAAAAAGCACTCATGGATGTGGTTCTGTATAGGACTATACATCCTCCTGCCACTCCCTTCCAATGCTGCGTCCTCCGAGGTGCTCAGGGCTGGCCAGGCTGCTGCACGTTCTGTTCTGGCCAAAGCTGAGCTCCATTTCTGTGCCACTCTGCTAAGGACCTGCAGAAACAGGTGAGAAACCCTTGGTTTGCAGGCTCCTGGCGCTGCGGTTCCAAGGCTGTGGCTGTGAGGGGTGCTCAGCTCCGGCCCCATGGAGCAGGGAGCTGATGAGGCTGCTCACAGCCTTGAGGGTGGTGTTACAGGACTTGCACATTAAATGTGCCTGTCCATTTAATGCCTTAGCAAAGCTCTCCCTGTCTCCTAAGCCATCCACTTCCTTATTTGAAAGGTCTTAGATAAAACGACCAAGAGTTATGGGGTATACAACACGCAAGGATACAGAGAAATGACAAGTACAAAGAGAGGAATATGAATAATATACAGAAGAGGCCATTATTCTGTGTACTGAGGGAAAGTGTTTCTGCTCCTTACAAAAGGGAGGATTTATCTTCCCCTGATCAAAGGTGACAAAGCTGGAATGTTAATGCTAGAAAAACATAGGGAGGGCAGGGAGAAGGCTGCCAGCAATTTCACTTTGATTTCATCAGCTGATGGTGCAATTATACATTTATTTTTCTTGTGAGCAGCAGACACTTTTGCACTCAGAGTATACCAGGAGGAGAGACAAATTACTGACTCTCGCAGATCTTTCTACAAAATTCCACACACGTGTCCCTCAAGCAAGACACTGATGTTCTCAATCTCTGTCCTCCAGGGCTGACACAGCTCATGTTACTGCCATTAAGGGGACAAGAGAGGTCATCAGGTACCGTCTCCTCCCAGCGACAGAAGTTTCATGCAGCCATAAGTCAGGGCCAGCTCTCAGTCTGCCTTGCTCTGCTTGAAAACCAGCTCAGGCCTTTAGTACCTTAAGCTCCCTCAGAATTACAGCCCCTTCTCCCCACGGATCAACAGGGCTGCATCCCCTGACCCTGGGCAGGGGCAGCTGGGGGGTGGTGAGCTCTCAGCAGGACCCCGTGTCAGAAACACCAGCCCCGGACCAGGCACCCCCTGCCCGCTCTGCTGCAGTGCTCACAGTGCTGGGGGCAGCCAGGGCTGGCAGCGTGGGCAGCTTCCAGCTGACACAGAGGTGAGAAGGCAGCCCCAACGAGGTCAGAGCTTGGACCTCAGCATCAGTGTCAGCAGGGACAGCAGCCTCGAGAGAAAAGCTAGGAGCTCTGCTGGGCTGTCCTACTGATGCATTATTACAGAGTTTACTCCCCAGAAGGGTTTGTTACAGGGAGAAGAAAGGGAGAAATTCACATCATAAATTGCCAGAAGAGCCCTGATTTTGTTTGGATCAAACTACTCAAGGTCCAGTATTACCTGTTTGTACAGGGAGCTAAAAATCTGCCCCAATACCAGAAACCTGTTGTTCCTGTCACTGACAGGGAGAGTCAGTGCTGATTTTCAACACAAGGAACCCCTGAACTGAATAAATATTACCAGCAGAGCTGCATGAGCAGAGCTGCCATGAGTTAACATGCAGAACGTGTGCCAGCCTTGCAATGACCCCACATCACCATGGTGTAATCCTGAGCCACCCACAGCAGTGTCCCAGAGCACAGGCTCATCTGTGACTTCATTTTATGTCATAGGCTACAAGGACATTTTACACCTTATTATGAAATTCTAAGGCCACCCTTTCAGCATAGAAAAAATAACAAAATGAGTAATGGCTGTTATTGAGAAGTAGCAGTGGAAATTATCTGAAAAAATCTCTCAAAGTGAACACTGGGTTAAGAACTTCAGTTGGGTGTGACAATTTCAGACACCCACCCCAGCTCAGATCAGATGTATCCGAGATCCAGGGCTGCACTGAAGGGCTGCCTCCATCAGCCAGTCCAAATCCAGCCACTCAAGTGTGCTTTTAGTTGGCATCTAATTTAGTCTTTCACTACCAACCTGCTCTCTCAATCCAATTTTACTAATTTTTAGGAACCTTTGCCCTCCTAATCCCATTGTATCAGCAGTTTTAAAAAAAGATTTTACTGCAAGTGATGCAGAAAACAAACACCGCCCCTACCACCTGCTTCTACTCCTTTTTCCCCCCCTCAAAATGATAACATTGCACATTAGCCCGTAACAACTCTTTAATACTTTGGAACATTTAACTCTTTAACACTTTGGAATTTATTTGAGAATAGGTATTTATTTGGGCCTTTCAGCAGAGCCCTCCTGGCTGGAATCTCCCGGCCTCCCCTTGCCAGGGCGCCATTTGGAGGAACAATGACCTATTTTTGTTTTTTATTTCTACCTCTGCTACTCACACAGCTGAAGGCCCCGGGATGAATCCACATTCCCAGTGCACGTTGGATCCTCCCTGGGCTCGTGGCGTTTGCCCAAAGCTCCTGGTGAAAACGGGGAGCGTGAGCGGAGCCGCGGGAACGCCGAGGGCAGCGGGAGCCTGGCACAGGCAATAAATCCTTCACGCCACTGGGGAGTGGGCATATTTACTTTTTAATGACAAGGCAGAGAGCTGGGAACTGGGAGGTTAGGAAATCATTACTGCACCAGAGAGGGGTTTAAAGGAACAAAACTGCGTTTTTACGTTTGCATTAAAACTTTTACAAGTGGAGTCGAAGGAGGGAAGACAAGCAGGGAGATTGTGTTTGTATTCCACTGGCGGAGTGCTCAGAGCATATTTCAATTATGGGGATTTGCCCTCTATATACATGCAAAAAGAGGCTTCGTGGCTGCAGTAAATACCATGAACCTCACAAAACCGTGGAGTCACCTTGCAGAGGCAGAGTGAAGCTGATCTCTGCTGCCCGGACTGCGATTTCCACACAGCAATGAAACTGCTGCTGCTGCTTTCACAGACAGGGCTGAGGCCTACGGGCTCACAGCCTGAAAAATAACACCAGCTTTTCATTTGTAATCTGAACAAATTCAATGCAGGAGCTATTGATGGAAAACGAACGTAGAACCTCACATTTCTCCTTTTTTCCGGGGCAGAACTGCACTTTGAGTCACTGGCTTTATTAATGGAATAAGTGCATTTGTCTCTTGCAGGCCTGAAAAATAAAGCATTGAGCAGTAACATAAGGAATATGCCTTAGGCAAGAGATTTTCTTCTGGTATTGCTATTTTTCTAATAAAATTGAAATCATGGCATGAGTGCACAGGTTCTTGCAAAGTGTTTCACAGGGGGTGGTCTAAAATAGATGCACCCAAAAAACCACAGACTTTTTAAAACAAAATTGCTAATTTCAACTGTTCAAAACACAATGATCTGGGATTCCTAATCTCATGGGATGGAAGGAAATAAAAAGAACTCCACGAGTTCTCCTGTTTTGAGTCTGTCCTTCAAATTCTTGGAGAAATTTCCTCTGCAAATATAAGGACTCAAAACATCATTTTATAACGGGAAGCGGCAATCCTCCTGCCATCCCTCAACTGCAGCAGAGGATGCTCCTACTGAAATAATAATTGAGATTGAAATTCCTGAGGAAACTGTGACTGTTTAGAGCAACACTGATATTAAAAAGCAAGGCAGGTGCTGCCTTTCAATTCTACAAATTGCACTGAGCTTGTCTGCAGGACGTTAAATAACTGTGAGGGGCTGTCAGCCTGGGCTTTGGCCATCACCACTGCACAGACAGAGGAGCAGACCCCAGCCTGAAAACACACATCTTACAGAGAGTGCATCGAGTCAGACCTTCCCACTGGTACCTCTCAAGCCTTTGAACCTTTGCTCTAAGACTCTCCTCTGCTCCAGGCAGTTTTGTGTCTGAATTTCCCATTCAGAGGCCTTCCCTCCCTGCCTCAGAGCTGTGTCTCAGCCTTTCAGTCGGTATTAGTCAAGAGCTTTAGGGCAGAGGAGCGATAAGCACTCAAAGTACAAAAACTACAGAGCAGCCTCGGGCACTGAGATTACCTTTACATTTGAACATCTTTGATGCCAGGTCCTGGACAAGAAATGCAGTTGACTTATGCTCAGTAAAAATTTATGTTTCCTTCCATGCTTGTCCCAGTATCAAGCTAAGTCTAAAATTGAACAACCTGGAAAAGAATAATTGCAGTACAAAGTCGTGACATGCAAGAGGGCTTTTCCTCTTGAAAACACTCGTGCAGTGGGTCTGCCTGGTTAAAAAATTGCCCAAACAAACAGCTTGATTTCCATTGAGTTCATTTTGATTTCAGACTCACATGTCAACAGCTCCAAAGGAAAGGGCTTTCTGGTTTGTTATTTCACACTTATGGAGTAGCTGATTGAAAATCCAGGCACCAGAGAGAGAACTGGGAGTCTCTGAAATGCTCTGGAACAGGAATGTTTTGCAACAAATGGCCTGATACAACGTCAAACCACTTTGAACTGCAGAACACATTACTGTATCTTAAATCAGCTCTTCTGCTACCATTTTTTGCTTTTTTTTTTTCCATTGGCTGTAATAAAATATAGAAAAGTGAGATCTTCCCCCTCTCCTACTGGTAGTATCAGGTTCCTCAAGAAACATCTAACATGGAACCCATTTGCCGATTCCCACCAGGAGCTTGTGTTTATACCGTTTGTGTATGTGGGAAACGGGGCATCTTCTGCAGAATCATTTCAATCTGTGAACACATGAACTGCAAATTGTGAAAAAATTCTACCCTGGAAGTGTTTTGACAGTAAAACCTGTTTGCATCAGCTCCAGCTTCCACAGGTGTCACTGTGTGAAAGGACTCGTGCACATCCTCTGAATGGGAAGCACAAATATAATTAAATAAATGGAGAGGGCAATGAGCGACAAAATTTAACACGCCAAGGTTGGATTAATGTCCTGCTCCCTTCCAGGAATCCAGGTAATGAATCAGGTTTTACACTTCGAGTTTCCAACGAGGTCTGCAGAGATAAAGTAATGGAATGTCCATTACCCTGGTGCAAGACGACACATCCTCATCAAATGCTTTGTGACTGTATAAATAGCGTGGAATTTTTGCAATCAGGAGCGCACAGCACGCATGGAACGCCCACAGACACCTCATCTTTTTCTATTCAGCAGGAAGCAGCAATGCAAGCAGAGCTGGAGGGTGTGTTAAGAGGCATTTGTGCATTTCAGCACTCCTGCCCTACCTGGAGGTGCTCGATAAATCCAATGCACATAAATAAAAAGGAGAGGGGTTGGAGTACAGGCGATTCCTGTGCTGATGCTGACTTTTCATTGCTAAGGCTCTAACTCAAATATGATCCATATTAATATTGTTTCTAGATGATTATCAAAGGTGTAGCACTTGCAGGCAGGAAAAGCACTGTTGTTAATGATCCAAGCCATGCCGACACTGTTCTGTAGAGGGCAGGGAGCTCAGAAAGGTTCACTTACCCAAGGTCACAGAGTCTAAACGGAAAATAAAGGATCAGAATGCGTTACACCTGATTTCCTCTCCTCTGCTGTGGTGGAAACCATGAAATTTAATGTTACCAAGTGACTGCTCTGCACATTTGAGTTGAGAATCTCTCCACTGACAGCAGGAAGGATCTCCTGTTATTGGACTCCCCGAGTAAAGATCAAAGAACAAGTAAATGACAGAGTTTAAGCAACACCAGTTCAGCCATGAAATGCCTGCATGAGATATTATTGATTAAACTTGAAGTTTTCCTTCATCACACTCCACAGCCATGTAAAGAGATAAAGAATTCCAGGTCAGAGGCATTTCCCAGACCAACTGTGCAATCCCACACACAAACAAATTGTGAAAGATGAGCTTTCTGATAGCTTTATCTGTCCAGAATATTCACCTGTTGTTTCTGGTTACAGCTGATACTGACATGGTAATTTTCGCTGTTATTCTGCAAGTTGTTCCATTTACGAAGCTGTCAGTCCTTCATGTCACCTGTGGCACCCTTTAGAAGAACGTTTTTAGTGTGTCAACATCAAATATTTTGTCATGATGGTTGGATGATGCAGCATTTCCAAAAACGCTTTAGCAATCAGGCATTCCCCTGTCCATTCCAGGATGGGATAAGCTGAATGGATGGTACAGATCTGCAGGAGAAAAAGCCCAGCCTGGTTTGTTCCTGATGAGACTTTAACTCACCTACAGTAAAATTCATTCCCTTACACACCCCCAGGATGAAGCCTATTCACCATTTAAGTCTTCAAAATAGGATTAGGGGATTTAAGAAGCACAGAAGCTTTGCATTTTCCATCCGGTTTCTTAATGACTTTTTTTGCATTAATGGGAGCGAGCACTGCAGCCAAGCAGTCAAGTTTCTCAACAGGGCTGTGTCAAGGCTTTGGAGAAGTCAGCTCCAAGCACAGAGAATGAACAAACTCCCCAGTGCTGAGCAGCAAAATATTGTTTGCTTCAATGCTGAGCAGGGTTTGAACTCAGATGCACAGGAGTGAAAAATAAGCGATGATTTTTTCCTACCTTTTCTTTATTATAAGGGATTTTTTGTGTGATGTTTTTGAGTTGATACTCAAAGCCAGTCTTGAATGGCTTAGTACAGACTATTCTTTAAACGGATCTGACTTAGAAGCAGTTCTTGACATTCTCAACAATGCAGGAAAAGGTTTTAAGGCAGCAAAATGAACAACCCACGTTAATTAGCAGCTATTAACTCCTTTTAATACGCAAATGCATAAGAATGAAAACTGGAAGTCACTCCATCATCACAAACCAAACTAATCTCAGGCACCCCGCAGCACACCAACTCCTTCTTGGCACCTTCTGCAGGCCTGTAGGCAGGCTTTTATCTGAGGATCTGAACGCCTGTAGGAGCATTAGCTAATTAGATTTCTTGCAACTCCTATCATATCAGAAGCACTTAGAAGAGAGATAAAGGTAGGATTAAACCACAAAGCCAGGTCTCATGAGACCCCCGGATCAAATGAGCTCCACCACAGCACTGAACTTCTCCTGTGCATCAGCTCTAGCACAGCTCTCACAGAGAGGGGCTGATGTTCTGTAGCATTTCATGCCCAGAGGCTGCAGTCACAATCAAAACACCAGAGAAACTGGCAGGAGGAGAAGTTTCTACCTGCACAATGAGGAGACAAGTCCAAAAGAGTGGTGCTGTAGCATTCCCAGGGATAAACTGCTTTGTCTCACGTGCCCAGTGTGCAGGAGAGGTGCAGAGAGCGGGAGCCCCTGTTTGCTGTGAGCAGCAGAAGGTCCACATTGCCTTGGACTTGCTACACACACACAGATTGCCCCTGAAGTACCTCCTGACACAGCTGCTGCCGTGTCTGCACGCTGGGAGATCTGCACACACGCGTGACTGCTCATTTGGGGTGCAGGGAAAGCTCTGGGGCACTGCCCAGGCTCCGCAGGGATGGGCACATTCCCAAACCTGCCAGAGCTCCAGGAGCGTTTGGACACCAGGGATGCACAGGGGGAGTTGTTGGGGGGTCTGGGCAGGGCCAGGGGCTGCACTGGATGATCCCTGGGGTCCCTTCCAGCTCAGGATATTCTGTGACTCTAAGAGCCTTTGAGCTCTCACCATTCATACAATTAAATCTCCTCGAAGGCTGCTTAGTGCTTGGATGGGAGCAGAAAGGCAGAGCAGGCAGGAAGCAGCAGGCACATGGAAACCTGTAAAAACAGCAGTTTGCACCTCCTGACTACCAGAGATGAATTCTATCCAATCCCTGAGTGCAATCGTAGCTTACTGTCGTTATTTCACATTTTTAAAACGCTCAGAAACGCTCTTTCAGGAATTAAAATGTAAGTGCAACCTGGTGTCACTAAACTGCAGCTCACTGAGGATGAGACTTCAGAAAAGGAGCAGTGAAGGGAAGGCACAGCTCGGGATGGAACCGCCCCTGTTCTCTTCTTTAACCTCACGGCAGGTTTGAGGAGGAAAAAAGCATAAATGCAACATGAGCATAAGGAGGTCCAGGCTGGAAAGCAGACACATGCCTGGCTCTCATTAGAGCTCCTGGGAGATGTAAGCAAGCATCTGTCAGGAGAACCAGACCCTACGAGAAACAGGGATATAAAACCCCAGATCGCTTCGGAGACGCAATAAAAACAATATGGAAAATTTATAACAATCCGGAGCCATTGTTCAAAGGGAGCTGCTGCAAGGACTCTTCGGAGGCCTGTAAAGGTTTTTCGACTGATAAAAAGGAGCAGCGTTTTTAAGATGGGATCATTTAAAGCCCAATCCAGCTCTGCAGGAAACAGGAGAGCGATGAGCGTGTTTGGCTGCTGACCTTCCAATGGAAATGGAAAGGGAAACGTTCTTGCTAATGAGATGTTCTGATATTCATTTCTGCACAAAGCACTTTCAAACTGACAAACCATTCAGTCCCTTTAAGATTCAATAGTTAAACAATGAGAACTACATTTGCAGGTCCCACACTGACAGCTTTGAGTGCAAGAAGATACCAACTGTCTCCATCAATGACATTTTCAGAGCTTTATGCAAGAAAGGTTCAGCACCTGCACTGATCCGAGTGCTGCAGTGAAAGCAGAGTTTGGCATCTTTATAGTTCAGGAAGGCTCATCTTTGATCACACAGGTGAGGGAAAGCACATTCTGGTAGCTGGAGCCAAGGACTGTCAATGACAGGTTGGCTGCTAAAGCTTAAAAGAATATATTTAATTTTTTATCAGAAGTTATTATAACGATGCCTAACTAAAATTTGGAAGTAATTGTTTTTTGCACTCCAACCCATTCTGAATTCTACTATGTTCTTGGAAAATGTATTGTCACCTGAAAAGCAGTTTTATGGGTCTGTTTTATAGGTTATATATAAAATAATTCCTAGCTTCTGGAGATTTAAATTTAAGACATTATTTTTCCCTTGAAAGTATTAATTTTCTTCTGAATAATTTCTTAGCCTATTCAATTGCTTCCAAATTTTGCTCTGTTATTAAAAATACATCATTTAGCCTAATTTTTGTTTTAATCATAACAGAATCAGGCCAGGTATCTATGCCTTTATCTGATAAATGCATTGCTTGCAAATGAGACTATATAAATATTAGCAGAAACCAACATAACAACTATTTATATTGAAAAAGAAGCAGTAAATATTGTGGGGTAAAATATCCCTCCCTGGGAAGGAACACTAACACCGAAGGCATAAAACATGCAGTGGGTGCTTTCCAGCATGTTTATTCACAACAATACAGGTTCCACGTTTGTTTGTTTGTGCCGCCTTCGAATTTCCTGAAATCACTGCTGGAAAGTGTTAAAGCCAAAAAGGAAATTCCAATCACCCAAGCTTGTCATCAGTGACCCCAAGAAACGGAGCACACCTGTAAATCACAGAGCTTGAACCAAGCTCGAGCCACAAAGAGTGGCATAAAGTCCAATTTCACTCCTTGGCCAAGCCACGAACGATGGGGAATCAAGAGAATTCCTCTCTGCAAAACAGCCAGGGCTTTGCAGGGAGACGAAAGCCCTTCATTTCTCTGCTGCAAAGGGAGACTTTTATGTGCTGGAAACGTTGGGTTTTAGACAGAACTGCTTAAAGTTAGAAACACAGAATGCCAGGAGAAGGCGCTGAGATCATTAAATCTTTATGGGGACTTTAAATTCTATTGACAACAAGTGACAGAGATTAAAAGAAAGGTTGGAAATGTGGTAGCCAACAGCCATTGTATCACAGAGGGAAAGCAGGAAAGGGTCAGAATTATTTGCAAAAGTCCCTGGTAATTCCCAGTCTGACTTAACTTGCTGATCTACTTTCTCTATTAATTGGCAAAAGGAAAGATGATGCATTAAGATAGATGGTCCTTAAGTGATCCATGTTTTATTCCAGTTAGCTTTATGCTCTCTAATTGATTTTGAACATCTCTATTCACATTCCCCCTCAACCTCCTCCAGGCCCCTCTCTCATCACCATTCTTTCCCCAGCAGCACCGAACAATTCAAGCTCAGGGACCCTGGTCCTGTCCCCTCCTCACAGCAGGCTCACCACTGAACCCAGAGCAGGGTGCTCAGGGCTGGTGGATTGTGAAACCCTTCAAGGACATCAATTCTACAACCTGTCTGGGCTTCCTGTTCCATCTTTCCTCTTCTCCAGGCCACACGAGCCCAGGGGTGCCACGTTCTCCTAACAGAGATACTGCACAGGAAAAGAACTTTTACCATGTTTTCCTGACAGAGATACTGCACAGAAAAAGAACTTCTACCATGTTTTCCTGGCAGAGATATTGCACAGGGAAAGAACTTTCAGAACTCTCCAGCACCAGCCATCCTTTCCCACCTCTCCCAGTTTTTGGCTGTAATTCCTACAGTGAGTATGAAGACACAGCAATGAAGGTGAATCAGAAAAACCCAGTGACACCACACAGGGGAAATCCTGATGAGGATTCTTAGCCCCCAGACACATCCAAAACACAGCAGCATTTCTGTTTGAAACATACTGGTTTAAAAATCTTGAAAACCTCCAGAAGCAGCACTGTAGATAAATAAATTCCTTGCCTGCACACAAGACATCTGATCATAGACTGTGTTTGAAAAGTGGGTCCTAAGGTTGGGATCAGCTCTTTGACCCTCGAGATGACTCACTGTGCTGTCCATTTCTGAAATGAAATCAACCAGTAGCACATCAATGCTGTCCCCCAAAGATGAACTGAAATATCTGAGTATCCCTGAGAAGGCAATTTTTTCTTGACTCAACACTTGGCCATCTAACCTTGAAATGCTAGATGTTGTAAATATGACATAGTGCTGCTATAAAAGTGGGGAGAAGTGTCTGAAACTCCAAATGAGAAGGCACTGGGAGGAGGATTCCCCCCACCTGACTGCTATATCATTCTGCTACTTAAAAATAAAACCCCAAAGCATGATCTTGCACTACAGAAGGAGTCATTTGTGCCTGTTTGAAGCTGCCTAGGTTGATGTATAACGCTATTCTCCCAGTCACAGCACATTTCACACCCCCTTTGCCTGGATGTGGAAGCATAAATGGAACTGGCTGTGATCAGTGGCCATCCCGCGGATTGTGGGAGCCTTTGGAGCAGCAGAGGTATTTCACAAAGCACAGGAGCCGCTGGGTACGTCTGAGACAAGCAGAAATTCATCAGTTTGGGATTCTTCTTTCACATTTTGTGTCACCAGGGTATTGCAGCATAATCGATGGCCCCAGTGCTGATCCTGCTCACAGCTCCCTCCGAGAACTGAGAAATCGGGGCAGCTCCTGCACTGAGCCTTCCTCCACTGAGGGCTCAGTGCTTCCACGAGATGTGTATGAAATCAGAGCACAGACAGTGGTGCTTGTTGGACTGCTCACAGTTCAAGCCTCTGAGGCAGAAATGGCCATATTTCTGTAAATGCAGGGTGTTGATTTTCCGTGTCTGTAAAGAGCATCTTCAAAAGAAATCATGGTTAGGCCTTTTTCCCTTAAAGCCTGTACGAAACCCTTAAGGTAAGTCCTTAAAAGTATCTTGTCAATCATTCTGCATTCCCCAGACTAAAAATTAGCATTGCATCCAAGAGCAGAGTTTGGTCTCACGTAACAGAAACAGATTTTTATGGGGTTTTTGTTTTTTAACGTTGGAGTTAGTGATGAGGGAGTTTGTACTGAGCTGTTAACTAGCACGCCTGATGTCCTCAGAGTGTCAGAATTCTCAAGGTAAAGTCCTTTATACATGTAAAACTCCATCTTCCCAGCAGCATTTTCTAAGAATTGCCAGATTTTCTGCTGAAGTGCCAGCTCACTGAGCACACAGACACGCTCACACAAATGGTGATTTAACTGGCCCAACCCTGGGAACTCCTGCTCTGATTCTGGAGATTCCTTCCTCGTGCATTCGCTTGTGATCCCCCTTTACCTGTCTGCAGACTGCTCATAACCACACTGATGCTCACTGCTGGGAAATGCTCCAAGAAGGCTCAAACCAGCACGGCAGGGAGCAGCTGTGCTGCTGCTTGGGCCCTCTGAACCTCAATCCCACCTCCATCACAAACCCCTGAGATGTCTCAGGATGCTCACAGGGGAACAGGGCCTGCTTTAGGTCTGATCAGCCCCAGGTTCCTCACCCCTCCTACAGGACCTGGGGACTCCACAGTGACCAGGGGCTCCTAAAGCCAGCCCCAGGGTTCTGACTCTTCTCAAACTGAGCCCACCGATGAACTACAGAAAAAGCCATTAAATGACCTTCAGATAACACCTCAGATAAGCTGAGAGAATTGAGGAAAAATGGGCGTAATTGGAGCATCTGTTCGATGCTGCTAAAGAGCTGCATTTGTTTGGCAATTCGGGGCAGCAGCTGGAGAGGCCGTTTGAGAGAAACCATCCTGCAGCACAGGAAGGGGGGAGAGGCATTCTCCTACCTGAGCATAAAAATAAGCACAGGACAGGGAATTCCGGAAAAAGGGTGAATACAGTAAACCCCTCACCTCCTCAGGAGTGCAGGAAACCTCCTGGAAAAAACTTCCAATAAAACCCATTAATTACTCTCAGTGGTGCTCTGTTTGCAGTTGTAGCAGCTGCTCCTCAGGGCCTGGCTGCTCCTTAGACAATGACTTAGGAGGAGATTTTGTCATTTCTGTAGAAAGGCAGAGGATTATGGACAGCATTGCTGAGTCACTGTGATCAGTATTGAGCAGTGTCTCGTGTCTCCCTCAATGCACAGGAAACACTGCATAAACACACCAGAATACCAACTGGAATCTTAAAAATCCATTTCTAAACCTTGTTGTAGTTGGGCAGACAGTGCTTGAGCACGTAAAATACCCCTGGTCCAAAGAAAACCCAAATACACGTGGTTAAAGAAATTATCCTCAAATGATTTCATGATTTTGGGGGGTCTGAATGGGAATCAGGTGCAGGTAAAGTACAACTGCAGAAGTGAAATAAATACTACACACTGCCCTGGAAGGAGAATTTGCTGTTTCAAATGTCAACAGAATTGCCAAGGTTTCCTCCTGCTGAGGAAACCCAAAGATTCAGAACCACACAGCCTTAATGAGATTCAAATGCTCTTGAATTTTAATGCAATGTATATATTCTCCTGCTCAGTCGCCCAGGGCTGCCTCTTTCCTCCCTCCCTGCTCTGCTATCGCAAACAGCTGAAGGCTGGAAGCAAAGAGAGGAAACCAACACAGAGACCTGCCCTGAGTTTTTAGAATATGGTTTTATTTTAAAGTGTTTGCTTTAGGACAGCCAGAGAGATCCAAAGCCCAACTTTAAAAGAGTCCTTGGGGAACACTGCAGACAATCTGAATTTGCACAACTGCACTTTTACTTAACCTCACTAATACAGAATTATCTTGGTGGAAACACTAGAGGCTGATACAGAAATCTATGGATTTCAGAAAAAAAAAATCCATTCGTTCTGCTTGCAACTAAAGATTCTCTCCACAGAGCGCAGAGAAAAATGTAGATGAACCAGGAAAAAAAAAGGAAACGTTCAACTACCCTCTCCCAAATGCAGGAACACAACTCACTTTTATTGTCAGAACTACTTTGGTTTCTTCCTCTTCTCCCAGTCTTCAGCTCTGCTCATCCTCATCACCCAGCACACCTGGCTCTCTAAGCTCACACATTACAGAGATTTCACCACTCCCTGGCACAGAGGAACCACTACAGACTCTTTATTGCACAAAGCCAGGAGAAATCTCAGCTTCCATATAAACTGATAGTATATAAATATATAATAAACTTTGCTACAATAAGCAGAATTGTCAAAACGTATTGCAATAGGAGAGACCACGATTGGTTTATTCCCAAGTGTTCTCTTTATTCAACTCTCCTTCGTAATTTTTTTCGTCCTTTTATATTTTTATACTGATCCAGAAACACATTCATGTGTCAGGCATAAAATGAGTGGAATCTTCCCTGCAGCACAAGAATTGTTTGACTGAAGATGAGCCTGTTAATTGTACAATGGAGTTTTGCACCAGAGAGAGCCAAGACACAATGCTCAGACACCTCCAAAAAAAGGGAAACTAATCAAAGGAACCTGTGGGTCACTCCCAGAGCAAGATAAGGTATTTATTACAACAGCAGCTTGCTTAGGTTTGCTTGTTGGGAAATCAAAGCTTGCTGGGAATCACAGGCTCCTTAAAAAAGGAGCAGAAATCCCTTCTACAATGCTCTGCCCCTTCCCTAGCAGGTGCCCTTACAAGCCGTGGGTTTTGGCCTGTCCATTCAAGAGGTGAGGAACAGACAGAAAGCTTAGTGGGAAATGGTTCAGCAAATAGAACAGCAGTGAGTCAGAGCCCAAGAGGCAGCAGGAAAACCAATATGAATTTAAGAAAGGCTATTTTACTGCCACAGTGTCAAACCCAGCAAGAATAACTGCAATCTCTAATCCTTGGCCTAACTGCAAAGCAGCAACAAGAGATTAACCAGAACAGTGACTTTCTATGGCCCTGATCACCACAATCATCAATAGATTCAGTCCCATTAACCACGTTAGTGCTGTCACACTCACAGAGAAGCCCATGGTGAATAAAGGGACTCGAGATTTGTTCATCACCACACACAATTCAGCAGCAAGACAGAAAAATGAGATGAACTCCCAAATTTCAGACAGGTGACTCCTTCCCCAGTCTCGGAGTGCAGAGGGGAGAACAGAGGGGCTGCAGCCCTGCACAGGGCGGGGGCTCTCCAGCCCTGCTGCTGGTGCTGCCCACAGGGCTGAGGAACTGCAGCTCACATTCCACAGCTTTAATCCAACTGCATCTGTTTGTAGCTTCTGATCAGTTCTAAGGGGACAGAAATCCAACGGAGAAAGCAACAAACCTGCTGCATTTTCAGGTTTTTGCTTATTTATGAGTGGGTTTGGAATTTGGCCTTAACTTCTGGCTTTCAAAGGAGAGGTCCCAGCCGAGAGGAGCTGAGGCCCCTTCCAAGCCAAACCATTCTGTGATTCTATGATTTAATCTCTTGAGTTGTGCTCCAGTGCTAAGATCCATACACAGGCAGAAGTGACTGTGTGTGCTGCTCCATCCAGCCCTTGAATTGGAATTTTTAATGCTGAATCCAAAATTAAAGTGAAACTGCTTAACCTCTGTATTTTACTACCTGACCTTCAAAGCTGATAAAAGCATATTTTTCCCTTGCAAAGGAATAAAGCCATTAGGGAGCCAGGAAATGCTTTATCTCCATCTCAGGACTCTCATCCAAAAGCCTGCATTACATTTTTCCTTCTCCTTTGTGCCAGTTTGGTAATGTGATTAAGGGAGGGCATCACTGGCTCAAGTGTAGCCACAACACAAAACAGCAGAAACTTGTCCTGCCTTCCAAAAGAAGAAAACCCACGTGTGAGTTATATAAATAAGATGACATTGGCCTGAAGACTCAAAGAGAAGTTTTGTAGAGTGTTTGCCAGCATAATTGTGTTGGAGTAACAGAGGTTGGATTTCTTTTATGCGTAAGTACCAAGAAATTTCTCTTCCAACTGATTGTGTGGAGCAGAGCAAACTTTACACAAAGCTCACACACAAAAGCAGCCCAGCAGAGGCGGCCTGCACTGCTGGGAACAAGGTTTTATTTACCAGTCTCTGCACTTTGCTGCACACCTGAATCTCTAATGCCTGCAGAAGGTTTGGGGGCAGTGTCTCAGCATTGCTGTACCCTGCCTTCACCAGAATGAGCCAGGATCACTAATTTTAGAGATTCTTTGTCTTTCTACAAAGAGAATGTTTGAATCACAACACACACCTTTCAACTACTGAGATTTCCACTTAATGCTGCTTCTTTTTGCTCTTGCAGATACTGCTTCACTCCAGGTTTTTAGGGGTTTAGTGCCACCACCTGAGAAAAAAAACCTGATGAGCTGTTTTCCTGGGAGAGGCTACAAATATGCAGGTTTGTCACCTGTCTCCATCTCCTGTGTGTTTAGATTCTCTGTGCTGATCCCATGCAGGGCAGGGATCTCCTCTCTGCAGCAGGGCTGTGCCACAGCACAGGGCAAGGCACGGGAAGCCATTCCTGGATCCAGGACCAATGTCTGGATAACACTGGACAAGGCCTCTCAACCTCTCTGTTCTTCATCCTTCTTCTCCAAAAGGCTGATAATATAAACCCCCTTGACTGCAGAGAACTTGGAAATCACAGGAGGAACATGAAACAAACTCTTCCTACCATGGGGCTGGCCCAGAACTACTCCTGTGTCCCTGTCCTGAGCACGGTACCAACCCCAAAAACGGGAAATAAAGCTTTAAAGCCCTGGAATCACCCAGCACAGGGGATGGTCACTGTCCTGGGCCTGCTGGCCACACCAGGGCTGGACAAGCCCAGCTGCCAGTGGCCATCTGGGCACGCTGCTGGCCAGGGACTCCAGGGCCAAATTCTATCTGCACATCGTCCCTGGGGAGATGAGATGTCCCCACCCTCACTCCAGTTCCACGTTAAACCTGAAATGGAGCAGACTTGGCTGACTCTGATGAAGATTTTGGAAATCCTGTCTCTCTTATCCAAGGACAGTTGGTTTCCACTGCACTTGGAAGCTGTTTGCAACAAGAAGTGGCTGGGAAAAAGCCTCAGCACAGAAGACTCACGGTGTGGGATCAGCAGGAACACAACTGTTTGCCCCAGGAGGATTCTTCAAATCACGAAAGGAACTCACAGCATTTTTAAAGGATATTAAAAAGTAAAAGCTCAGAAATAGAACTTCCTGAGTAATTGATTTGGGGGTTGCTGGTCAGACAAAACCACTAAGAGAGGTAAAATTATTACTGTCAACATAAAATGGTTTTGGGGGTTGCTGTTTACCAGAAGGCAGGAAAAAATGTTACTGGATGAAATGATTTCTTTTTCATAAATTGAAAGGCTCTGCTTCATTTTCAGGTTGTTCAGCTCTTTCTTAAATTAAAATTTGACATATTAATTTCTTTGGCCGCCTCAAAGTTGTACTCTTCACTGAACACATCATTTTGCCAAGAATTTCAGCCAAACTCAGCTCCTAATAATCCAGAGCTATAAACACCACAACAATGGAGTTTCTTCCATTACTGGAAAGTGGGAGCCATAGAGCATTTCATGGAAATAGGATTGGAGGCAAGAGCAGAACTGTTTCTAGAATTGCAAGTACAGAAAGGATTTTGAGAAGATAAAAGATCTGAGGTACCAAAGACAATATGACATCAAAACATTACCTCTGAAAAGGAGCAAGAAAGAGTTTTTAATCCTCTGTAGACACTGAGGGTTTAGATTGCACCTCACCTAAAAATCAGCCTCTATCATAAGAATTGGACGTTTTTAAAGGCTTAGAGGAAAAATCTCTCTCTCCTGCTGCTCTCTGTGCTTCCATCAGACAAGGCAGAGCCCTCATTTATCTATTCAAATGGCCCAACCATATCTCATTATATTCATGAAAATCATAAAGCAGAGAGAGTTCAGACTTTTTTTAAATTTTCTGTTCTCATTTATAACTCCAGCCTCCGCTTTTTTTGGTTCTGTAGTAGACCATGAGCTGTCCTAGCAGTGGTATTGCAAAATGATAAATACTTGAAGCTGGGATTATGCATCACCCTCTGCAACAAACAGAGGAGTTTTCTGTGACTGTGAAACCCAGTGTTTGCAACCGAGCAGGCACAGCCATTTGTTCAGTTCAGAGATGTTAATAGAATATTCATACCTCATATCTTTTATGTTGATGGAGTATGAACTAATCAAATTTTCATATTATCTGTGCTCTATGAAACAAAACTTGTCTTTAGACACATTAATTTCTAGCTGAGACTTTGCCAATCTGAAAACATCAGATTCACAGGCCAAACTCTGGTTCCCAGGATGTGGCCATAAAATGAAGTTCTGAGTGCAGTTTTGAGCCACATTAAAAATTGCACATGTATATTACACATGTATATGAAGCTTTTCCACTGGATTCAAAAGCACCACACGATCCTGCTCTGTCCTTCCAAAAGGCAGCATTTCCTTCATGTTCGTGTTTACACCCCTTGCAGATGGGATTTCTGCTTTGATGATTGAATTATTTTTGTTTATATTTTGATGACATGACTAATCATAGACTGACTGTTGCAGGCTGAATGTTGGCAAAATTCAGCTCAAAATTTTCTTTTGCTGGCCTATAATTAGAAGCACTGGTGGTAACGTGCAGGTTGGTCTCTTCCACATCTGTCATTTTTGCTGTGAATTTCCACTTGCTTCCTCTGTACTGCGAGTTTTTGCAACAACATTTCAGAGCATTTTCCTACTTAAAATTTTTAAAAAGAGCTTTTCAAATGGGCAAAGTGGAAATTAGTTCTAGGGAGAGGAACAGCATTGACCATTTGGGGCACGGTACAAAATTCTGCTGCTCACAGAGGGAAAGTAAATTTTGCAATGAGTGAGAAAAAGACAGTCCTGACTTACTTTTCTATCTATCTTCATCTTCCTGGCAAAGACACAGAAGCAGGTTTGAGTTCTGAGCTTACAGAGCCTTTTCCTCTTGTTTCAGCAACAGTTCTGCAAGATTACAACTCCTTCCCTTAGAGCACCTTTTGTTGAGCATAAAAAGAAAGAGCTCACAAATCACAGTAAGACCTACCCAGATTTTTAAAGGTATTGCAAATTCAACATCCAGAGGAGGACAAAACATATCGAAGCAGATATGGACACTCATTCTGTGCTGGGTATCTCGTAACCTCTCTTCAGGCACCTCAAAGATGATCTTCTGAAAAACTGATCCACAGTTAGGTAATGAAAAGAACCTGCACCTAACAACCC